>JAKELI010000543.1:0-31524 GCA_021525025.1 Lactarius hengduanensis
GTAAACGAAGGGGGATAAGTCTGTTGGCCTTCATACCCTGGTCTTTTTATCCTTCGTCAATTGCGAGGTGTGAAATTGTTTGACTAAATCGTCTGCGTGTGTGTTCGCTATTCACCCACTCGTTTTCTGATGTAGGGAATCCTTTCCATTGATTAGGTACTGGAGGTTGCACCCGCGGCCTTTCTTCTTACATCAAGAACGGCCCTCGATCTCTTGTTCTTCCTTTCCTTCTATTAGATCAGGTGGTGGCGGTAGGAAGGCCGGTCCATGTTGATCCGTCTCCTATAGGGGTGTAAGAGGTCAATGTGAAACACATCGTGCACCTTCATATGTTCCGGGAGGCGCAATCGATAGGCGACAGCCGAGATTTTCTCACTGATTGTGAAGGGTCCGTAACGTTTTGGGGCTAATTCCCGTGAGGGTGCCCTAAGTTTGAGGTTGCGCCCATCCAGCCAGACCATGTCTCCTTCGTATACTGTAAGCGAGGTTCACGTGTTTTGTATCGCCGCAGAAGAGCTTGTGCTGCGTGCATACGGGCTGCTGTATGGCGATCATCGTTCGAGTTGCTGTTGGCGATCGATCTTCACCTGTCGTTCCCACATGTATTTGGGGTTGCATTGCCAAACAGGAGTTCGTGTGGGGACTTCTTCGTTATGTCGTGAGGCCAGAGTTGTGTGCGTATTCGGCAAGTGGAAGATACTGTACCCAGTCGTTTTGTCCTTGTTGGGTTACCCAGTGGCGAAGGTATTGCTCTACCCAGGCGTTTAGTCGTTCTGTTGGGGCCCTTTGTCCGTCAGTCTGGGGTGAAAGCTGTACTGAGGTTCTGTTGTATTCCCGTCTGTCGGCAGATCTCCGTTGCGAATGCGCTTGTGAATCTAGGGTCTCTGTCCGATATGATCCGTTTGGGTACCCCGAACCAAGGTAACAAATGTCGTAAGTACAGGGTGGCCACGCCTTCTCCTGTTATTGTTTTTGTGCACGGGATGAACTTTGTTGCCTTGTGCAGCCTTGGTTGACTATGGTGAGAATAGCGTCAAATTTGCCATCTGGTGGAAGGTCGGTGATTAGGTCCATGCTGACGTATTGGAAGGGGCCTTCTTCGACTGGGGTGTCTAGGTGTTGAAGTGGTGCTCTTGCCTTTCGCTGGCTTTTATTAGCCTGGCACTGTGGACAACCTTTGACGTATTGTTCTACGAAGGCTTTCAGACCATCCCCTTCGTATCGTCCACTGACTAGAGCCCAGGTGTTTGCGATACCTGGGTGTCCAGCGATGGGCGAGTCGTGTAATTCGGCTATTGCCTTTCGCCGTATGTCTGCGTCAGGTGTCAGAAAAATGTGTTTTGCGAATAGGTGGTCGGGTAGGATGGTTATGTCGTCATTTACGTCATTCACCCCCTCCTTAAGGTCGGGGCGGCGTGATAAGAGGTCAGTGACCGTGTTCAGGTTCCTGGGTACGTGGTGGAGCGTGTAATCGAATTCCGCAAGGGTCTCCATCCAGCGCGCTTGGCGGCCTGAGATCTTATGGGGCGTGCGGAAGTAGGCGAGGTTGTTGTGATCCGTGAGGACCGTCACGGGATGCCGTGCGCCGAGCAGGTGGTGGTGCCAATGGCGGAATGATTTTACAATAGCGAGAAGCTCCCTGTTGTAAATGTCGTAATTCACCTCAGCCGGTAACAGGGAGGAGGAGAAGAAGGCGACCGGGTGAAGATGGCCGTCGGTCTTGGGTTGTGTAAGGGTCGCGCCGAGTGCAAAGGCGGAGGCATCCGTCTGAAGGGTAAAGGGGGAATCGTAGTTGATGGGGGAAGCACAGGTCGCGAGGCAAAACAGGTCTTCAGGGACTGGAAAGCCGATTCCTGTTTGTCGGTCCAGAGGAAGACAACACCTTTCTTTGTGAGGTCGTGAAGCAGTCTGGCCAGTCGGGCGTAGTCGGCGATGAAGGGTTTGTAGAAGTTACCGAAGCCCAAGAATGAGTGGACTTCTTTTACCGATGTCAGCGTTGGCCAGTCACTGATGCCCTGCAGCTTGACCGAGTCCATCTCAATGCCTTCCCTGCCAATGATAACGCCGAGGTACTCGACAGATGTCCTGGCGAAGCGACATTTTTCAGGTTTTAGGAAGAGATCGTTGTCCTGGAGGCGTTGGAGGACAAGGGCGACATGTTGCAGATGTTCCTCTCTGGTACCGTCAGTGGCGACAAGGATGTCGTCCATGTATACCTTCAGCCAGCCTTGCGCGATTTCCTCTCGGAAAATGTCGTCCATCATGGTTTGGAACGTCGCCGGTGAGTTGGTGAGGCCGAAGTGTTGAAGTGAGTTATTAATACCTTATCGTTCGTTCGTATTGCGTTCGTGTGGACTCTGTGCAAACCCGCGCAAGTCCTCGTATCTTACTGTTGTCTCGTTATTACTGACTCGTTCGGATGCCCGGCCCTACGCCCCGGATCTCCTCCTGGTTGTACGCGCCCGCGGAATCGATATACCGTTGCTCTGCGGAAGCAGAGCATAAAACTTCCTACTGTACAGTTATACTTTCATATAGATATATAAACTCCCTACTTTCCTGTAGTAGTACCTCAGCTTTTGCCCTGTTAGTGTGCGCAACGGCTGAGGTAAGTTATCCCTGTGTTACCCTTGTGTTCACCTGTACTTACGCGCTCGATAGCCTTCGTCTTATCGTGCAGGTGAATAGATTATAGCTTTTGCCCTGTTAGTGTGCGCAACGGCTGAGCCTTCGTCTTATCGTGCAGACTTTATCCGCGCACACGTTCCAAGCTCACAAACAGATCTATTACGCTTCATACTATTTCCGTATCATACATATCCTTCTACACGAAGAACATAACTAATGGCTCGAAGAGGCCTTTGTTTGTTTTGAAGGCTGCCTTCCACTGGTCACCATCTTTGACTTGGATATTGTTGTAGCCCCAGCGGATGTCCATGGTGGTGTACCAGTCGTGGCCCGAGGCATTCTCGACAAGGTCTGCGATTAGCGGGAGCGGATATTTGTTTTTCTTCGTCCAGGTATTTAGTCGGCGGTAATCCTGGACCGGGCGTAACTTGCCAACTTTCTTTTTGACGAAGAAGAACGGGGCAGCGTATGGAGAACTGGATGGTCGAATATATCCTTTCTGGAGATGGTCGGTGAGAAACTTATCCTGTGCCTCTCGTTCAGCCAACGTCAGGGGGTATACTTTACAGTCAAGAGTTGCGGGGGCGTCAGGGAGTAAGTCGATGGCATGATCCCATCGTTTTGACTCCGGAAAGCGTTGTGATTCAGTTTCGCTGAAGACCTTTTCGAACTGGTGAAGTTCCGCTGGGACGAGTTCCGTCCATGGCCGTGCGGTATTGTCATGTGCGGCTTCTGCGAGTTGTTGGGCGTGCGTCGTTCTGCAGATTTTCATAATGATCTCGTCACCCTCTTCGAGTTCCAAAAAGTGAATCAGCCAGTTGCGTGGATTTGCAATTAAGACCGGGTTGTTTGCGGGTTCTTCCCAGTCAAGTGGTTCTTTATTCGAGGCCATCCAGGGGAATCCGAGGATGATCGAGTCGCTACCGAGGTCTGCAAGGTAGAAACGATGTAAATCTCCTTCGATATCCAGGATGCGTTTGATTTCCCCTCGGAAGGCGGACCATAGGCGGAGGTCGACGTATTTAGTGATGTGTCCGCTTTTGTTTATTGTCCCATCGACATTTCGAATCGTTCGTGGCTTTGTGAGTAACTTGGGTCGTAGGTTGAGAAAGGTAGCTGTTTCCTCTGTCATAAAGTTATGCGTAGCTCCAGTGTCAACTAGAGCGTTAAATCGTGCGCCTTCTTCGCTTTGCAGAAATTGTACTTCGATTCTGAGAGCATTAATTCTAGGTACAAAGACACTGCTAGGAACGAGAGCTCGGATCCAGGCCGACGGGCCCGAGCTCACTGAAAATCCGCACCGCGAGAAACTAGTTCCTTAGCCAACAAGTCCTGCTGTGCCGGGGTCATATGCATCGAGATTTCCGCTATTTTGCGGATGAAGTCGTCGTCGATTACGGCGGCGTTCGCTTGGGGGGTTGGTACCGTAGATGCGACGGCGATTCGAGGAGTCGGATCGGTGGTGATGGTAGCGGTGGCGATGCGTGGCTTCCGGTCGGGGCAGTTGCGACTAAGATGGCCTTGCTTCCCACAGTTGAAGCAGCGGCCTTCGGAGCGGTACTTCAGTTTCTCGTCTTCGGTGGTAGCCTTGCGAATGGTATCGATGTCCATTGCGTCGGGGTCGCGGCGGGCGGAGCGCTGTCCTCCGTTATTGTTCCATCAGCGAGTGAACGGGCTTTGACCGGGGCGGCGTGTTGGCTGGAATGGGCTGAACTCCTTGAGTGCTTGCACCTTGAGCCAGCTGCGGTGGTTTGTCTGGGCACTAGCGACCCATTGTCGGAAGTTCTCGGGGTTATCCTGGAAGATACAGGTGTGGGCGAGAGTGCCCTGTAGCCCTTGGGCGAACTGGCGAAGGGTGCTTGGTTCGTTGACGTCCATTCCGGCACGGTTAACGAGGTCCTGGAACTCGCCGACGTATTCGTCAAGTCTTCCCTCCTTCATGCGTAGCTTCAAGAGCTCTTGATGGGCTTTGTCTGAGTCGGCGAAGTCGGTGAACGCGTTACGGAACTCGCGTTCGGTGACCTGCCAAACGTCGTATCCGAACGGCGGGAGTTCGGTGCCGTCGCATACTTTCTTGAGCCATTCAGAAGCTCGTTCTGCCCATGCTTCGGCTCTTCCTTTGCAGAGGTTGAGGAACAGCGTGGTTCGTCTCAGAGGATCTTTGATCATTCCGGCGTCGTGGTTCATAAAACAGTAGCGGTCGAAGGCGATGAGGAATTTCTTAGTCCTGGCGCGGTCGCCGGTGAAGGCGTCGGGGAGCGATCCTTCGAGTCGATCGCCTTTGACTGATCTGAGGATTTCTCGGAGACGTTGTTCGTCGGCGGCGCCGGTATCGTCGGGATCGTCGGGATCGTCGCCTCCTCCTGTGGTAATCGTGACTTTTCGAGGTGGCGGCGTTTTGTTGTTGTCGTTGTCCTTTCCTTTGCCTTTGTTTTGCGAACCTTCGCCGAAGTTGAAGCCGAGTCCGGGAATTGGCTCATCAGTACGACTTAGCGGGCGGGATTCGGTTGGTGCTTCACGATGAGCGGGAGTCTGAGGGGCGGTGGCGAATCCGGTTGTCGTGGGTACGGGAGCGTTGCTCGTTGTTGCCTCGTGTATGGCGGTCTGCGCCCTGAGTTCGTCGATGTCCATATTGTCGGTGGGTTCGTGGAGCAGGTTGAACGCTGCTCTGGCAACGCGAAACGCGTACCAGGTGTTTTCTTTCGTATCGTACCGGATTTCGAACCAAACCCCTTGGTACATTCGTATGGCGTGTTTAGCATTCCGCCAGATGGTGTAGTAGCCTGTCCACGGGACTTTGCTTTGTCCTGCTACTAGAAAGACTGTGTTAACTTTTAGGTGCGACGCGATGTTGTCGCCTCCTTCCGGGATCAACGGGAACGGCAAGAGGAGACGTCCTCCTCCGTCCAATACAGCGTACGTCGATTCAAAGGTCATCATGTTCTATTCGGGGGTCGGTAGTTCGGGGAAAGCTCGACCTGATGTTACGCGCAATAAGGCGTAGCGTTCGTTCAGGGTTCGGAGTTCGTTCGGGGTTCGAAGTTCAAAGGGCGATTGCCGACAACAGACGGCGGAGCGATGATTCACAAGGCAAGAGGGGAATCGAGCGGGTCGTTCGGGGGTTCGTGAAGCCAAGAGTCTATACGAGAAAGCTATTGCAGTTGAATACAATAGGTCGAGCTTAAAGCTCTGGAGGTTACAATGCAGTCCTTAAGTACTACTGGGGTCGAGTCATGAGAAGCTACCAGAAGGAGCGAGTCCGATAGAGAACAACCGAGTCGTACAGTATGTCGAGTCAACAGGTTGGGTTGCGTCATTGCGAAACATCGAGAAACCGGAGGTTCGAGAAGAAACGAGATACAGTGCGTAACACGAAGGGCACTCAACCCGGAAATCGACTGGCGGCGGCGGACGTCAATGGAATCGTGGGCAGGTTCTACACAGTTGACCAACAACTCTAAGATGTGACGCGCTAGGTCCTTGCGCTTTACGAGTTCGTGCATGATGATCGGGGCACCGACAATCTTCTCAGAGCGCATGAAACCCGCAATTCCCTCGATGAACGGCTCGCAGTCGCCACGATCTAGGAGTGATGAAAGCGCCCACGAAAGTGAATCGAGGTCTCGGTCTTGCGTCCCATCGCGAGTCGCAGACGCGTACTGCTCGCGGCCACGGGAAAGACTACGCGAGTCGACGATGACGGGCCAGCCTTCCACATTAGTGAAACTGAGTGGGCGAACGGCCTGCTTGATATACCACAGCGCACTGGAAAGGGGAGTGCGATACGGACTTTGCAGGTCGTGCAGGGGGAACCAACTGAGAGAGAGGTAGAAAGCCGCGATCACGACGAGGACGCAAAGGGATAAGAGCGAGAGCAAGCGGCTGGCCGGGGCGGTGATGTCGACCAAGCCGGCGATGAATAAGAACATAGCCAAATGCAAGAGCGCCGGCGCGCCCTCAACGACGGCCTTCACGCCGGAGCGCTCGATTCCTTGCAACAGAAACGCGCGGACGCGGGCACGCTGATGCGGTGCCGCGCGTCGGCCGAGGGCTTGGGTGTACTGGCGCGCCCATTGCTGGACCAAGGTCGCGCATAGCGCGCTCAAGAGGCTAGAAAGCAGACTTGAGCACCACAATGCATTGGCGCGAAGCAAAGATGAGGAATTTGCCGGGGCGGGAGTGGAGGTGGTCCCAGGAGTTTGATTTGATTGTGTCATCTGCTGCAGGCTCCCGACTAGAAATGCTGTCACCACGGCAGAGAAAAGACCCGCCTAGAGTTGCGCTAAGCCATGCATCGACATCGCATTGGAGACACCGGCTAACTTACGAAGATGAGTAGTCCATCCATATCAGCTTTCCAACTCTCTGCCAGTGCCTCGTCATGGCGTTCGCTCTCTGCCAGATAGACTGACCATAACTTTCCAGAGCTTTCCACCGCGTACCCAGTGGTTCGTGGACTAGGGGGGCCTGGAGAACGCAAGTGAGTGAAGGAAAGAGGCCGTGGGAAGCTTGAAACTACCGTTCGGAGCTTCCGTGCCATCCTTTGCAGCTTCGACGTCGACTGAGTGGACCATCACTAAGGAACCAGTTGTGAGGAGACCCGTACTTGGACGAGAGACGCCCGTCAAGCTCTCTGCCCAATCCTTGGCGGCGCTCAATGCCTGATAAGGACGTCCCTTTCATTTTTGAGTTCTGTAGCCATACAGTAGACTCGAATCAGGCTACGATAAGCCACGCGGTACAAGCAAGTCGGATCACCAGATGCCATTACAGTAGCTACAGGTATTTGTGTTTAAGCGGAGACTCAATTCGAGATTAGCGGGAGAGCGGACCGGCGCGTGGGAAGTCTGCGACAACCGCAGTACGGCAAAGATGGGAGCGTCCGCTCACTTCCAGTCCACCACCTGTTCGGGCTCCCGGAGTATTCTCGTCTTCTATCGCAACAGGCTATGACCCCTGCCCCCTAAATAAAGGGCAGGGGATTACTTTCAATTGGGATATTGTATCAACATCCAAGGGCGCCGCATGGGAATTATCTCGCGTTGTATGGACCGCTAGGGCAAAAACCGGCCCACGTATGTGCCGGTGAACGCGTGATCCGTGGCGAGCTGTAGAGCAATGGATCAGAGGTTACCAGTCAGCTGTCCACTTTTGTCGAGAGGCCGGGTTTCGTTGTAGGAGACAGGGCACCCGCGATGACACCGACCGCAGAGAGTTCTTCTTGCGACCCCCCATCATCATGGCCTCGCTCTACGGGTTTGCGAAACGGCTCTACCTCGTGCGTACGATGCCATGTATTTTCCACAGTATACTAATTTTACTCCCGGACGAACCGTAGGTATTTAACCCACCCGCTCCAACAGAGCCCACCGCGTCGCCATTGCGGTTTTGGGATCCTCGGGGCGGCGAGAAATCGCGCCTATTGCGCTGATTTTACCCGTGAAGAGCCATCCAGATGCAGTGGTGGCGGCTGTTGCTGCGCGGGACCAAGGGCGTGCGGACGCTTTCGCGAAGCAGCACGGTATCCCGAAAGCATATGGCGGATCGGGAGCGTATCAAAGTACGTTATCGACTTTTTCTATAAATACGTGGGATGCTAATTAAATTACGATTCGCAGAGCTGTTGGACGACCCCGAGATTGACGTCGTGTATAACCCGGTACGTTGCGAATCGCCCAGTTGTGAATGGGTAACTTAGGGCGTTTATTACACAGCTGCCAAATGGTCTCCATTACGAATGGACTATGAAAGCACTTGCAGCTGGAAAACATGTCCTGCTCGAAAAGCCAAGTGCTAATACTGCCGAAGAAACGCGCAAGATGTTCGCATTCGCTCAGGAAAAAGGCCTCGTCCTATTGGAGGCATTCCACTATCGGTAGGCTGTACGGGATTTCCTTGTTGCGGATTGGTGCTCATAGTGGGAAGGTACCATCCCGCAACACGTCGCGTGAAAGCGATAATCGATAGCGGCGAGCTCGGCACGCTGACAAAGATTGAAGTCAATTTCGGCATCCCAGGCTTCTTCATCAAGGACCAGCGACATTCGGATGGTATATGACCTGGGTGGTGGCGCCATGATGGACATGGGATGCAAGTTTCACACTGCCCCCACCCGAGGATCCCACTGAGATGTTTCCCGCAGGCTATGCCATGTCCATCTCGCGCTATTTGGCAAATGCCGATCCGACCAAGGTCATTAGCGCAAATGCCGAAGTATTCCCGAAGTTCCCTCGAGTTGACGTCAGTACCACCGCCACGCTTGCCTTTCCCACATCTGGAGGGAGCACCACCAACGGGTCCGCGGACGGCCTCACTGCGACCCTTTTGACGCACTTCCGGCTTCCACCTCTGTTGGGGTTCCTTCCGCGCTGGCCGGATTTTTCTGTGCGTGTATCTGGGACACGTGGTATCGTTGATCTGAGCAACTTCCCTGCTCCGTGGGTTCATCACAATATCACGGTTGAGAGCTCAGAAACAGGAGGGTGGGCGATTGCGGAAGCGCACGGAGAAGCATTACGGGAATCTCGGATGGACAACGTGAGTATTTTCTCACCGTACGCCATCTGCCCTCCGATTTGGACGTGTGCGCAGATACCGCTACCAACTAGAGGCGTTCGTTGACAAGTTGCGCGAGCGCACGCCCGAGCACTGGTACGACGCCCAGGACTCCATCACCAACTTGGAGTGGATAGAAGCCGTCTATAAAGAAGTCAGTCACCTGTTTCTCCCTGGGCTGAGTGATCTCGGACTGATACCTGTATTCTCAGACCGGGCTAGGGTCCCGTCCTCCATCAACTGCCCAGGTACCATAAATTTTCCACATCGGATCTTTTCACGCCAGGTTGTCGGTTATTTGATGTAATTACATAATATTGAATTGAGAAACTGGTTGCGACGTCGACGGCGGTGTATTCAAGCTCCCATCTCATCTTGCTCTTCGTGCCCTCTTTCCCCCTCCCTTTTCCTTCCGCTTTCCTCCTCCGTCCTCGACTCGTGCGGCTCCCTTTTCTCCTTCCCTCTCAATGAGCCACGCGCCATATCCTCCTAATAGAATGCCACCTAATGCCCCACCTCGACTTGCCTCTCACCCCTCCCATCATCCATGGCGTCAATTCGATGAAAAACCTACAGCCGTGAGCTCTCTCAGCTCAACTCTCAAGATGAGCCCAACCCGTGGCTGGCCGGCCAGCACTCCTCGGGATTCCGTGCACCACCATCATAAGAGTAGTAGTGATAAAGACGAACGAAGGGGTTTTACTACAGCAACATAATATCCTTACCCATCTCAGGAAGGCGATGCGTAACATCCTCCGGTCTTCAGAAATCCTCCCTACGACTTCAATATCGCAATCGAGGTAATAGTCCTAGCAGCGCGCGGACCATCCCTCACCTCCCTTTCAATCTCCGACACTCCCCGCCCTCCCTTCTGCGTCCACCGCGCGCTTTGTTCCTCCTATGTGGCCTGTGGTATGCCTCCTCCGCCTTATCATCCAACACGGGAAAAGCCATCATGAATCAGTTCCGTTATCCATCACCCTCACATTTGTGCAGTTTGGCTTTGTCGCGGGGTACTGCCTGCTCTTCATGTCCCCCATTATCCGCTTTCACGGCTCCGTCGCCCGACACGGGCTATTCTGAAGGATACCCTACCAATGGGTTGCTTCCAAGTTGGCGGCCATATCTTTTCAAGCATAGCGATATCGCGTATCCCTGTTAGCACGACGCATACTATCAAGGTACGTACTCATCCCGCTCTTTAAGTGCGCTCTCAAACGTGCGACGTTCTCCAGGCATTGTCACCTCTGTTTACCGTTGCCGCTTACGCCCTCCTATTTGGGGTACGGTACTCTGCCAAAACGTACATATCCCTCTTTCCCCTCACCGTTGGCGTCATGCTGGCTTGCTCGTTCGACATGTCGGCATCCAACTTCATCGGTTTACTGTGCGCGTTTGGTTCAGCCATCGTATTCGTATCGTCGAATATTTTCTTCAAGAAGATCATGCCAACTGGTTCTTCGTCTTCACATCACCAAACTTGACAAGCTGAACCTGCTTTTCTATTCATCCTCAATGGCGTTTCTCTTAATGGTCCCAATCTGGGTAGTTTACCGACCTTCCGGTGCTCATGGCCATGCAAACGGCAGAATCCAGGGCATATCAAGCACCCCACACATGAGCCCGCTTCTACCCACTCTGTCACCTACTACACTTTCCTAAACGGGATAGTGCACTTCGCCCAAAACATTATCGCATTTATCATCCTTGCATCCGTATCACCTGTCACATACTCGATCGCATCACTCTTTAAACGGGTCGCCGTGATCTGCATCGCGTTAGTTTGGTTCAATCAACACGTTCACCCTCTCCAGGGCGCTGGCATCGCGCTCACCTTCTTGGGGCTTTGGATGTACAACAACGCCAAGGGCGACATCGCGCGCGGTGAGACTCGGAGGCGTGGAGTCGAGGCCGTGGCGGGACGGCGCTCTGCCTTCAACTCGCACGGAAGGGGCAGATCTTCGATGCAGCCGCGAATAGTCTACCCCTGCCTGCATTTGAGCGCCCACTCGCAGAGTTCAGTTTGGCGGTGTCGAGCGCTCGTGTGCCGGAGACCTTGGCTTCCCCTATACGCTCCAAGCTGCACATACCGCCGTTGCACATCAAGATTACTGCACCCACTCCACAGAAGGGTACCCTATTGTCGCCACCGTATCCATCACCCCCAGCGTCTCTAGACTCACCGCCACTCACGGCCGCCCTTACTGTGATGCCTACTCGCGCATAGTACTGCTCTGATTGATCGTACTGATCAACCTTTTACCGATGTCGGGGCCAGCTTCAGCCACTTTTTGTCGGACTTCTGCTACTAGACTATCCGAAGTGGACTGCATAGATATAAAGGATTTTCATAAGGATCTCTGTCTCCATTCCATTCCTTTACTGCGCATTGTCGACTATCTTACACGATTGATGGACCGAGCGGGGAGGGCGAGCGTGACGAGCGTTTGATGAACATTTGACGGCTGGGAACGAGGACCTTGTGCCGATTATTATTTTTTCTTGTTACTTTTTTTTCTTCTGCATGTTTTGGGCGGGCTTTGCTCTGTGCGTGCGTTATGCTCGTACTGTATATACCTGCGCCCTTTGAATTAGCCGGCGAGTGCGGTGACCGTCATTACTGGTCTGCTCGTCGCCCGTGCGACCTTTTCCACGCGTGTACAATCTCGGCGTCTAGACAAATACAGGACCTCGCCGCCACCATCTGTCATCTGAGGTAGCGATAACGATGCCGCCGCGTAGTGGAACAGCTTGGACCTCAGACCGTATCCGCCCACAACCACACAAGCCATCGGCGCACCTCGTCGCACAGACGCCCTCAAAATCAGACAAAGGAAAGGGCAGGGCCAGCACACCAGAGCCACCACGTAGCGCCGCGGTGCGCAAGTTCGATGAGCTCCTTGCTGGCCTCCGCTCCTCCTCCGCCGAGCCCACTCAATCCCAGCGCTTCAAGGACAATAGGGTGTCTTCCGCTCAGGACGGGTGCTTCTGCCAAGGTACGTCCAATCGCCCCCCTTACTCGCACCCTCCTATCTCACCCACCGTAGCACGCACGCACGCGCTCTCCGAATACACACCGCTCTGCACCGCCTGCGGCCTCGTCCTCTGCGCGCTACACCCGCCCCACCGCCCATGCCCGCACTGCACCGCCCCGCTACTAGACCCCGCCGCGCGCGCGGCGCTGCTCGTGCAGCTCGAGGAGCAGCGCGCACATACGCTCGCTGAGGAGGCAGCGGCGCGCGCACGCGCAGCGGAGGAGCTGCGTACGGCGGAGGGCGCGTTCCCTGCGCTGGGTGGTGCGCCAGGTGCTGGTGCCGGTGCCGGCGGGGGTGGTGCTGGTGCGCGGGTGCTCTCTCTCGTCGGGCAACGCGTGGTAGTCGAGTCGTACCGTGCTGCATCCGGCACGCGGTCGAAGGAGGCCGCGGAGACGGAAGAGGACGCGGAGGATGGGGTGCCGCCGCGCGTGCCTCCACCGCCGCGGGAGGTCGAGTATATGCGTGTGCCGCGTGGGCCTGCGACGCGCTGGATGGTTTTGAGGGACGGCGAGGGCGGGGCGAAGTACGTTGCGCCGCCTCCTGCGCCGCGTGGTCAATCAGACCACGCGGCGGGACGACGGGGGAAGGGAAAGGCGCGGGATGTGGCTGGTTCGTAGAGCCCACGTGTTGTTCATTCGATTCGTTTGTTGTAAAAGCTACCTGTATCAACAACTCCTATCTAAGGAATCTGTGCTAGGTGCTTTAATGTGCAGTGGTATATTTCGGGAAGTGGAAAGCTTGGTGGAAAGCCTGAATCCGAGAGATCAACAATTGGTTGAGCTTAAGGGACGAGAGGGAGGGCAAAGGACCCATGCCAGTGGGAAAACTGTGGTCTCGTGTTTTGGCCATGAATCACGGTATGCATTATGATAATTTTGATGTAGGCCGCAATTCCCTCGATATTTGAAGTGTCTAAGGTGGAGTCGGGAAAGTAATAGGACGGCTAGATGCGAAGAACATCGTCGTTACGTTATCACACACTATTCGATGAGAACGAAAGAAACCGCGTATAGACAATCTCAATACCTTCGAAACCCGTGAGAAGAGCTAGACTACGCAGCACCACTGGCATAACTAGGTGGCGATTCAGATACTATCCGAGTCTCTGTGTGAAGTCGTTGTATCTCATCCCTCAAAACATTGACTTCCGACCGAAGTATCTGAACTTCGGGTGAAGATGTGACCGCGGCCGCCGCACCCCCAAGCGCATCCCTGTCGGTCCTGGCTGCGGCAGTTAAAGGAGAATTGGACGGCTGGTCGTCTATGGGTCGAGAACGCGGTCTGTTTGCCAGTGAGCGGAGCCGCGCAAGCTCTTTGCTCGACAAGCCGACAGGGGCGGTCACCACACGTCGCAACGGGACCGGTGGGTCCTCCGAGGAAGACGGGCGGTGGGCGAACCGTTGTGAATCCCTCTGAGGTCCTGCGTCCAGCGGTGGTACCTCGGTGAGGGTTGATCCTGTTGGATTGAATGGCGTCACTGTGACCTGCGTGCCCTGGGACATGACTTCGAAAGATGAGGGCACAACGGAGGTGCGCCTATGACTTTGCCTTCGCCTCCGCCATACTACCAAGGCAATGGCCACAATCACGAGGAGAGCCGCAACGCCAATTAAGACGCCACGTATGGTAGTGCGTGATTTTGACGGCGTCACGGTCGTAGAATTGGCTGTTAGTTTGACGGGTACTCTGAGAGAAAGTAAGCCGGAGCTTCGAAAAAAGTAACTTTCCATAAACGAACTTGAGAGCTAATGGTGCGTACATCGCGCCCAGTGAAATTCTAAAGGGAGGTGAGGTGATATTAATCGGCACTCGACAAATGCAAGTCTCGAAAACCTCACTCGGCTGTGTCAAAGAAGGCATTGTCCTTAACAGTCATCGAAATAAGGTTCGTGCGTAGATCTTGATTCGGGGTCATAGCGGCCATAAACAAGTTCCACCAAGGGTAGTCAGCCCACCCTAAAACCACATTTGTTGAGACGACACCAAAGTGTAACCTTGTAACTCTACTGACCAGTTGTGTCCGGATACAGTGAGAGGTTATAGATGAAACTAATTTGACCATTGTAGACCTAGAAATTGACTCGGATCAGTGTCAAGGAAGGCAGAAATAGCAGACACTCACGGATGATTCGACGACGCTGGTGTTTAGCCATAGATCTGGAAATAGATCGTAGCCCAATGACGACGACTTCATGTCTCCGTATACTTCAAGTAGGTGTTTATCGTCTGTCAGTGCGAGGCTCTTCCATTGTGCGTAAAGACGCGATGATGTACTCTATCGACCGGTCAATTTCGTTACGCGACATCTGATAGATCTGCACGAACGGAGTACTTTTCAAAGTCGGTAGTCATGTCAACAGATAAGCTCATTTGAGACATAGCTTTGATAGCGATAATACCCTTGATTGCGAGGCCAGTTTGATTGTCGGTCGACAATCCATCCGCAGAGTACCTGCGTAGATAGTCATTCAACTCATAGGCAATAAGAATTAGGGATTACCACGGGTCAGCCATACCCGTGACGGGTCGCGGGTACGGGTCACGCGGGTACGGGTCGGGGTAGCAATTTCCCAACCCGTGCAAAACCCGTACCCGTGGCCCGGGTACCCGCGGGTTCAACGGGTGGCAACATGCCACTTACGACGACCCATTCCATCCTTTCTCATTCCATCCTTTCTTTCAATCAATTGTCCGGGACTGCGTCGGATCATCTCTGTGTGGCTTAGCTGCCATATCGGACTCATTCCCACGACATCCAACAGCTGAGTGGCCCATCGATTTCTCTCGCGTTTCCCCATCCCATCCATCCCATCCCATCATCCCATCCCATCCATCCATGTGCAGTTTCTTTCTCTCTCTTTAAGTTTCGTCATTCATGATCTCGCCCAGGACGACAACAACACGTATTTTCATCTCATAGACTAGCCGTGGGTTCCCGCATCTAGTGCCGTCTCTGTTCAGCACTGGCATGCCCGCATCGGTGGCAATGTGAGTAGACGCCCATTTTATCCAGCTCGTCTCGTCTCGTCTCACTCTTCCAGCCCCACAGGTGGCCCATCTCAGGCCGTCTGCACCGCCTCTCTCCCTCGCAGCCTCGCTTCACCTCCCTCGTTATTATTCGGTCTCGGCATTCTCAAGTGTATGCTGCAGTGCAGCTTCCGAGACGCTAAGTTTTGGTTTTTATATCCACTACGTTTTCTACTGACTTAATTGCCGTACTTGTTTATTGGCCTTAGCATAGGGCCCTGACCGTTCAACACAGCCACATGACAACACGTGACGACGCGGCGACGACGACTGCGCCGGCGGGGTTCTGTTCAAGTTGACCCATGACATGACCACATCGGCCGACAACTGAACGAGGTGACGACGACTGCGACGACAGGGCAATCACGACGATCATCGACCGTGACCGCCGACCGCAACAACGACACGTGGTAAATAGACAACAATCACGCCGACAAGGCGACCTCTTCGACTCCTTCGACGAGGCGACCACAACGGCCACGGCGAGGCGACCACGGCGACCACGACGGCAACGGGGTACGATTACGACCACACCACGAGGCAATCACATCGACGAGGTGACTGCAATGGGTGACTACGAGGAGATGGCGCGACGAGAGAACGATGGTGGCAATCACCCTGAGGCGACAGACGATTTTGGCACCGGTGGGGCGATGGCGACTGCGGAGGATGCGGAGGCGGCGGAGGCCTCGTCCACTGCAGCTGCAGAGGTGACGACGACGCAACGGACAGTGATGAGGCCCTACAATGACCATAGGGCAGCGACGTACACGGTTATGAGTACTAGTGTATTTGTTTGTATCTGAGAATCTAAACACTCCATTGTCACTGCATACAATGGGCCAACGCTTGGGCCAACGGCCTCAAGAATGGCCCATATACCCCTGCGGGTTACGGGTAACCCGCCAAACCCGCAAGTACTCACCAAACCCGTGAATACCCGTACCCATATGCACGGGTACCCGTACCCGCTCCTACGGGTACGGGTTTCGGCGGGTACGGGTACGGGTAGCCCCCAAATTACCCGGGGGTGACCCGTGGTAATCCCTAATAAGAATCATTGATAAAGATGACGCACTGATCATGGACGAACAGTGTCGAGTTAGACAAGTAATCGGCCCAGGAAGTCAGCAGATTATACTGTCCGGTGTTGTTGGCCCTTCACAGAATCACAAGTACCCAAGAGGGGCTTTGTACGTACATATCTGTTTATCAGGCCACGATTTCCACTTGCACGAGCGTGAGCATAAGTCATGATTAACATATTCCCGGTTTCTTTACAGGGAATTGATTAGCGATATGCAAGACCAGCCAGAGAGATGCCGCGAACCTTCCACTCCTCGGTTATGCGGAGAATTGCTGATTGAAACATCGGGATAACTCATCCTTTTATATTCTCGATACTCAGTGCCTTGGATCCAGTCTCTCCAGTTCCAGGACGCACCTAGATCTTGAGCAGCATACGGGTTGGTGTACTTCGGGGACCCTTGTAGTCGAAACAGAGGCTCAAGCAAGAGTCCACCTAGGTCCGGATCGATGTACATGAACGCTGGGAAAGCAAAATACATCTTTTCGACGGGATTAACCCGGCTTCACAGGGTCAATATCTCTTTCACTCGACGCACAAAGTTAACTCACTAACCCGCCGACAAATGTTATAAACGCCATCACATCTGACTTGTTGAACTCACCGCTAGAGTCGGTCGCAACTGTCAGCAGAGTGTTGCCATATACTTGTGCTGTCGCATAGGACACCAAATCTCCATATAGTCCGGAGATAGGAGCAGCTTCCTGGAGTATCTTCTGGTCCAGTTTCTGGGCCCTTAAAGAGGCATTCGCGAAATCATTCATAAAGTCATAGATCTTAGGTACGGTGTGAGACATTATCCATTGATAAATGTGGACACAGACCAAAGTCCCGTCTCCAGCAAGGTCTCCAGGGTATTGGGTCTTGTAAAAAAAGCTACGTTTCTGAGGAGGAGTTCCAGATAGGTCTGTGTAATTGATGACCGGATCTGTGGTGTACCCGATAACCCAGACGATGGGGTCCTGCGTCACTTGGATGGTGCCGAGGTCGCGCGACATGGCAAAAACTGTTGAGTTAGGGTTGAACTTGAAGTGATCAGGGCCTTGTGTTGCGTCCGAGTCTGCCAACACCCCATTTTCAAGGAATAAAAGACGGGTAGCTGAACCGTCGCCATACTTCCACGTGATGTTGTCACCCTGGATCGCCAGAAGTTGACGTCAACTATGAGTGGAAAAATGCAGACTGCACCAGCGGCACTGCCACTAACCTCTTTCATGACATTATAAAGTATACCCCATTCCGTGGTATCAGTGAGCTCGTCGGCAGGCAAGGTTGGATTTTGGCGTTGGACTGTATAACCGACAACACCATCACCACCTATGGTATCCGCAAAATAAATCTCCTGGCTTTGATTCCACTCTGCAAAAATCAAAACACAACAGAGTTAGTACGACGACAACTTCACCCACCTGCGCTGATATCCAAATACACCTGCACAGCGTGAGCTGCACCATCCAGCGATTTCGCAGTGAATGAAATGTATGATAATGGGATCGATTGCTTGACCCAGTCTCCGGGCTATAACAAAATGTGAGTAGATTTAATGGAAACAACTGGTAACTGTAGTTAAAACCTCGATCGGGTTCAAGAAGGTAAGATTGATTTGCATGGGCCCAGCTTCTGCGGTGAACATGGTCTGGGTAGGTGAAACCACCCCGCTGGTTGAGTTTACCGGGGTTATGGGACGGTTAGCCTGAGGGTCGAACACATATCCCACGAACAGAAAGGTTTCATTGTTGACACGGACAAGGACGACCGGGTCAAATTTCTAGAGTGCGGCAGTCAGGTCTGGTGTTGTGCTGAGCAAGGAAATAACGTGCTTTCAGACTCCGGTCGGGACTACGTCCACTGGAACCGAAATTGGGTATTCCCAGTGACGACACAGTTCTCCCACCATTCACATAAATAAGACTCGGTGCACCCCAACAATTGAGGTAGGGTGAGCGAACTGCGAGAGGGAATACACTGTCTTCAAATGGCTCCTGAGTTCTTCCATAATGGAACTGGGAAAACAGGAGAATTAGCAGGTGAATCATTTGCGACTATAGGCTATAGCTGGGTTCAAGTTGTCGCCTGAGTTGGCTCTGGGTCGTGGTCCGTGGGGAAATCTAGTACTTATCTAGCACAAGGGGGTGTTGAGTCTGTTGACTATTCGCCGTGGAGCAGCACGAGCTTCAGTTACGTGGTCTTATCAGTTGTATCAACGGCAACCAGAAGAGAAGAGAAGAATGAGGAATACTATTAATCAATAGCCACTTAGTTTTGCTCATCATGACAACAAAGCCCGCGCACCTCTGGAGCTTATCAGCAAAACAAATTTAGGCCAGTTTTAGTCATCCGTGGTTTGCGGACCCGACCCGGCCCGAAAGCCTGCGTCATCATCAGACCATCAGATCTGCATCAGACTGCCATCAGGCCCGTCTCTTGCGCGGGTCTGACCCTCATGACAATGCTGAGAAAGGCCTACCCTTCGTAGTTCATCTACTGCATTCCGATACCTGTGTTCTGATCTAGCCAGCAAATGTACACTTCGACTTGTCTCACGCCCTCGCCGCTTTGACGGTAACGATAACGACACCGCCGCGTGGTGGAACAGCTTCAAGTTGGAGCCTGAGATCGTATCCACCCACCCCCACACAAATCATTGGTGCACCTCGCCGCGCAGACACCCCCAAAATCAGACAAGGGAAAGAGCGGGCCGGCACACCAGAGCTGCCACAAAGCCCCGCGGTGCGCAAGCTCGATGAGCTCCTCGCTGAGTCGACGATGGTATTTCCGGCGAAGTCAAGTCGACGATTCCATCGTCGATCTCAATCACCGCTCAATCATCCGTAAATCCTTCCTCCCCGACGCCGAAACCGTTTATGAAAGTAGATATCCGATAAACATATACGGAAACGAATCACAACATCGTATTTAACCCGATCGCGATCTGTGGCCGGACGAGCAGATAGTAAAGTGTAGCCCGCCGACGCTTTGAACACGGACACTGCCTCATTGTGGCGTATATGCGACTCGCCGAGAAGACATTTCGGGTGTTTTCACTTGCGCATTCAAGCTAAACAGGATGGATTTCCTACTGGAGACGTTGGACGGAAAAGGACTATGTTGGGGTCCATGTTCTCTTGGTTCGTATTGTTTGGCAGTCCGAGTCCTTGAGGAATTCTACTGCGGCGGTCTCGAGATACTTGACTAGAGGCAGAACAACTTTTCGAACAACTTACTAAGCAGCGTAATTAGTTAGTAGGGACGGGGATGGGGATGGGAAGCCTGTCCAACAGTCTCTGAAAATCAGGTGTCCCGAGGCCCGTCACCTATGAAACCCAGTGTCAACGTCGGAAATGAGGAAACATGAACCTGGAGAGACTCACAGGATCCCATCCAGGTACAGCGGAGAATCCATCAGTGTTGCAGCCGGGGTTCGAGCCAGACGTGATGTCGTTGAAGCCCTGGCTGGCGGTGCCGTATAGCCAGGGGTTGAGAAAGCCGAGAACTGGCCTGTTCATCGAAAGCTGATAGTCATTCAGCAGAGCGATTAGGCCCGCCACGACCTGTAAGTTAGCGGCTAGCTGAGTACTCGAGGAAAGACAATGCAGAGAGATGGGAGGGGGAAAGACGTACTGGAGTCGAACAGCTCGTGCCCTGCATGAATTCAACATCGTCGTTGAGGATGATCAGGAAACCAAGCGCCTGCGCAGAAACGTCGGGGAAGCCGCGGTTTGAAGCGCTGCACAAATTGCAAGTAAGAATAAGTCAGATTCGGTCACGTAGGTGAGCGCACTTGTAAAGGCCGGAGTACTGGTTTCCGAGTTGCTGGAAGAAACCGAGCACGGCGTCGTCCTGGTAAACCGGGCGTGCAAAAACATTCGAGAAGCCTCCTCCGGAGAAAGGTGCCGCAACCTCGGGGTATCCTATCGTTCCACCAACGCTGGTGACCCAAGGACCTGCAAATGTGTGGCGGAGTGGTGAGCGACTGGTATCCGAGCCTCTGTACTGCTCGCGAGCGGGGAAAAGCCAAACGTACATGTCCCAGGGAAGACGGCCTGAAATTGGACAACGCCAGAGCCGTCTTTTTTCTTGCAGTCCCCGTGGCCAACACCTTCGTCACCACTCACGAAGAGTATGCTGACACCGCGCGCGCCGAGCTGCTTGAAAAGATCGCACAGGCTCGCCGCATAGTCAGGCGGGATGGTATGCTCTTCACCACCGTAAGACGTGGAAATCGTCTGCGGAACGTCTTCCAATTCCAGCATTACATCGAGCCATTCGAGGTATGGCTCGTTGCTGTTCACCGGTGTGGAGCCGTCAGGGGGGAAATTTCCCGGTACACCGCCAATGCTGTAGAAGACATGAGGGGTAGGCCACGCTATTGCCTGCGTGTATTGCATGTCGAGGTTTGCCTCATCACCGGGCTTGTTCGGGTCGTATCCACTGTCGTTGATATCAATGACCAGGAAAGTCGCGTCGTTCGCGTCGGAGCGGTATCGTCTCATGAATTCCTCTAGGTCTTCATCGCCTACGTACTCCCCGAGGAAGCCCGTAACACCGATCATATTCTGTTCCGTTGCTGCAGGCTGGTAGGTCACTGAGTTGTACAACGAGCGAAGGGTCGCCGGAGTGACGATACCATCACGGGCCGACAGCGCCGCCGCCGCCTGACCACGGTGTCCATGTGGTCTTTTCCGCGGCGTGAACGGCGAGCCGAAATACGTCGTCGGCGCGACCGTCTGCACATGCACGTGCAACGCAGCGGGGAGAGCGTAGCCGACCGTGCGGAGGATAGTCTCATTCGTCCCGGCGTATCGGTAGAGCTGGTACGACGCGCCGAGAAGGCGGTTGGCTCTCGACACGGGCATCTCGGTCACCGTCAGCCAGTTGCCGCCGTGTGACGTTGAGACATTGGAGGGGGGCACCCCGTGGTGCCCGAGCCAGGCCTCGACGAGATTGAGCGTATATGGGTGTGGCGCGACAAGCTTGGCGACCTGCTCCTTGGAGAGATATGCGCCATATCTACAACGTAGTAGCGGCGTCACGTGTGTTGGCGGAGGACTGAAAAGAGAACGTACTTTGGATGTTTCGGATTGCTGACCTCATAGATGGCGTCTGTGAGAGCGTGCTCGCGGTGGGGCTTTAGCGCAATGCGGAGGTCGATCGTGGTGCCATCGGGTGGTTGGCCGATGCTCTCCCATTTTCCAGGTATAGTGTTCCATGTGTGCTTTGTGTGCATATCGTTCCAATTTGGTGTGAAGAGCGTAGCGGCGCTATCGAGGGGCCTCGTGATGACGGCGAGGGCACAGAGCACAGAGAGCCGGAGGTAATACATAGTTACAAGAGGCCACCAAGACGGTACTATGAGACGGGTGGGAGGCGTGAGCCGAGCTAGTCAAGAGCGGCAATTCCTGTATCGAACTCTACCGATGATAGTCCACCGCGGGTTGCCAGTGTACATACGCCTGAAGATCTGCTGTGCATCAGATGATATTGGGCTCGGATGACCCGTGTTGACAATACAAGCAATATATGATATTTTATTTTATTAGCATATATGACCCATAAAAATGTTTCCTATTTATGAAAATCCTCCCGCTGTAGCACATACTGTCAGCCCTTGTAATGGGATTATATAGTCCATTTATTAGAACCAAATCCGCTGTCAAGTCCATCGCCATCAACTCGCCACTCGTTTCGTCCTTCATCATTCATTCACACTCTCTCCATGACTCCCCGGCCCATCTTGTCCTCTAACTCGAACCTGGCACCTGCCGTTTCTTACCTCGTCGAAACCCATCGTCAGACGCCTCTCGATCACCAACACCTCCAAGGTCGATTACTGCCAGGCTCTTCCTGCACTCCTTTCCTACATTCCCGACGCGCGGCGCTGCTCGTGCAGCTCGAGGAACAGCGCGCGCATACGCTCGCTGAGGCAGCGGCGCGCGCACGCGCAGCGGAGGAACTGCGTATGGCGGAGGGCGCGTTCCCTGCGCTGGGTGGTGCGCCAGATGCTGGTGTTGGTGCTGGCGCGCGGGTGCTCTCTCGTCGTGCGACGCGTGGTTGTCGAGTCGTACCGTGCTGCGTCCGGCACGCCGTCGAAGGAGGCCGCGGAGACGGAAGAGGACGCGGAGGATGGGGTGCCGCGGGAGGTCGAGTATATGCGTGTGCCGCGTGGGCCTGCAACGCGCTGGATGGTTTCGAGGGACGGGGAGGGCGGGGCGAAGTACGTTGCGCCGCCTCCTGCGCCGCGTGATCAATCAGACCACGCGGCGGGACGATGGGGGAAGGGAAAGGTGCGGGATGTGGCTGGTTCGTAGAGCCCAGACGAGTTCATACGCTCCTACCAGTTATTAGCCTCGTGTGTGTCCGTGTATCTCGTCTTCAGTGTACGCTGGCGTCCAAACGTGACGAGGTAACTCACCTGACTACTAAACTCTAAAAGATTCTGAGCCCTGAAAATACAGCAGCAAAGTGTAGACGAGATCGTTAGTTGCCTGCAAGGGACAATAGAGGGGATCCCATGACGATATTGGTGGCGCCTGCGGAATTGACATGGCTCAGTGCACATTCACGGCCAGAGGTAAGAATAAAGTAAAATGTGACAAAGGATTCTATGCAACTTAAAGCAACGATGATGTTGAGAGAAGTATCCGGTACATAGTCTAGCTGACGGCAAGTCCATAGATAAAGGAAGATGTCGTTTAATCCATGAAAGAGAAGAGGCTAGCCTTGAGACCGTACCCCAACATGCGCTTGACAACAAAATTTATGGATGTAAGGTAAGTGCAGTGGCAGTCGGAGACATCAGAGACTCCAGCACCACCAGTGATCAAGCCGGCAAGCCTTCCCTTGCCATCAACGACAGCTGAGCCAGAGTCACCAGGGCTGGAGAAAAGACCAGACCAGGGGCCGCGAGGCAAGACAGCAACCTCCTTCGACATCTGACTGGGTTGGCCCTTGAGGTAGACCCTGGTGAATGAACGGATGGTGTTGAGGGGTCCGACGGTGAGGTCGGAACCGTAGCCACGCTTGATAACCATGGTGTACAGGTCGTGGTCGTGGTCGAGGGTCTTCAAGCTAGGCTTCCACATCTCCTCGTCGGGGATGGTACCATTGACCTGGAGGAAACGGTGCTTGGAATACTCGAATGAAGGCGGGATGGCGGGGTGGGGGGACATCCACGTCGGGAACTTATCGATGGGGTCGATGCCGAGGTCGATGGTATTTCCGGTGAAGTTGGTCAAGTCAATGATTCCATCGTCGATCTCAATCACCGCCCAATCCTCCGTAAATCCTTCCTCCCCGACGCCGAAACCAGTGGGGGGAGACAGAACGACGTGGCCGATGATACGGTTCTCCTGCTTCTTCCAGTCTTCTCTAGAGATGTCCACGAGGAACTTCTTGAGGTCTTCGATTCTCTCCCTCGCATCCTCCAGCTGGGGCACGGCCTGTCTCCGCTCCCTCTTGGCGACGTCCTCACTCTTCTGCTTAGCAGCCTCCAACCGCCCCTCAAGATGCGTGGCGATGACATGCTTGCCATCGATCTCAGACTCGATGGCCTTGAGATACTTCTCAGTCGCGGTGTCACCAAATAGCAGGACGTTCCTGCGGTGCTGGCTGGAGTCGCAGTGCTGGTAGAGCACGTTGGGGTCCTCGTCAGGGTGGAAGACGACGTGTCTGGCTGTGACGAGGTAGAGCTTGCCAGGGTTGCGAGGGTCGGTGATGAAGAATCCGCCAGTTCCCTCAATGAATGGGGTAACTTCAGCGCAGATGGGGAGTCCGAGGGTAGTGGAGAAAGGCTCTTGGACCCGGACGGTGCCGTCGGAGGTGGCGGCTGGGTTATACATCTTGTGACCGGCGGAGCGGAAGACCTCCGACTCACGAATTTCGATGTGGACGTCGTCTATATGGTGAGCGACGAGGATGCGCTCACAGTGAGTTGCTACCTCAACGCCTTCCTCAGCAGAGAGGGAGCCAGGGACAACTCCTATCCATACGATAGCGGGAGGGGAAGTGTCGCCAGAATACCCCAGGCGAACTGGGTCCAGACTCGTCCACTCCACCCCCTTGGAGCCCAAATAGTCATGCATTGCAGGACCGACCGAAGCCTCCCAGATCATTTGGAGAGGGTGCGAGCCAAGAGGACTAGACTCCTTGGGGTCGAGGTACGCTTCGGGGCCCGTTGGCACAAGCCAGACATCGGTGCTAGAGCGAGCGACCAAACGGGGCTGAGAGGGTATGCCATAATAGAAATACTTGGCCTCGACAGACGGAGGAGGGTATGGTTCATTTGGAGCGGCAGGAATAGTGTATTCGGACAAGCTGACATCGTCGGTAGAGGCCATGGCAACACAAGTAGTGATGAACGTGTGGTACTACGTGTGGTACTACGGAAAGAGGGCAAAGGAGAACGGAACTCACAAGAACTGAGCATGAGGAAAGGGGGAGGACCGGATTCCCGAACAGGAGGTAGTATAGGGGGAGGGGCCGATGTGAATCCGACGAGATGGGAGTGTGATCAGCGTGATTCGACCTCCGACCCCGCGCCGACGCCCCCCGCGCCACTTTTCCTGGGCAAACTCGCTTTGTGGCGGATAACGAGCAAAGTACGTTCGAATCACACTTTTCGCCCCTCCCGGTCACACTTTCGAGGCGTCGAATCATGCAAATACTGATGCTTTTTGGCGGGCGCGTTGGCCCACTTTAAGATCTCGCAGCGCGCACGCACGCGCTTTCCGAATATACGTTTGCAGAGCAAGCAGCTGCGCACGCAAGCACGTACGCGCAGCGGAAGAGCTGCGTCTGGCCGAGGGCGCGTTCCCTGGGTGGGGCGCCAGGTGCCGGTGCTGGAGCGTTGGTGCTCCCACTCGTCGGGCAACGCGTGATGGTCGAGCCGTACCGTGCTGAGTCGGGCACGCAACTGGAGGAGGAGGCGGATGATGGGATGCCACCGCGTGCCTCCGCCGGCGAGGGAGGTCCAGTATATACGTGTACCGCATGGGCCTGCGACGCGCTAGACGGTCTCGAGGGACGGCGAGGGTGGGGCGAAGTACGTTACGTCGCCTCCTGTACTACGTGATCAATCGGACCACGCGGCGGGACGACGGGAGAAAGGGAAGGACGCGGGATGTGGCTGGTCCGAAGGAGTTGTTTCATTCGTTGTAAAAAGCTACCCGTACTGTACCAACAACTCCTATCTAAGGAATCTGTGCTGCGTTACAGTATTGATACAGTATCGGTGTTCTGGGTATGAATACGTCCCCAAAGTAGTAAAACAGAAGGTACGTCATTTTGCGGGCTTTTAGTGGCCGCCAACGCTGCCCTCGCTCGCCGTCACGGCGTATTCGTGTTTTGACGGATCCCAACCCTCGGCCCAACTCGGCTTACCACGCCGCCCACGCACCACGCTCGCGCGAATCGAGTGTGGGTTAGAGAACGCCGGTGCCGGGGGAAAGTTCTGTGAGCGTAAAGCGGGATTGCTAGGGGCATTATAGAAAAACGTCAACAAATGCGTCGCACTCGCATCATATTGGGACGACGTACTTAGCGGAGAGCGTCGGCCCGAGCGCGAGCCTCGCAAAGCTGGTCGGGAAGAGCGGGTTTCCGGGCCCACGCTCGCCGACGACATCGTACACCTCGCTGCTTGCATTTGACGCCGCATAGCTCCACCTCCTCCCCAAGCTGCTCATCGAGCTCCTCCTGGGCGGAGAAGGATACTCGTCAGGTGTTTTGGGCTGCTGCTGCTGCTGTAGTTGGTTGACGGACGACATGGATGAGGTGCGCAGTAGGCGCGTGTGGGGTGAGTCGCCCGCAAATATACCGGGCGTGGCCGGGACAGTCGAAATGCGCAAACCCTGGATAATCCCGCGCTGAAGGGAGGGCCCAGCGGGCTCAGAAAGCTCCTCGTCTTCGTTCTCGCTGGACTCTTCCCGAACATCCTCGGAAATATCGTGCATGCGATGACCGCCGGGACGCGTCGGCGGATGATCGTGTTCACCCGTGGGTGAGGAGGGCATGAGTACAGGCTCGATGGTCAATGCGGAGATGCCGGGAGAGTCTTCAGCAGGAGCCGAGACATTGGATTCGGACGCATGATCCGGCGCTGGCTGGGGGTGAGGCGTAGTATCGGGGACAGGCGGATGGTCCTCAGTAGGTGACGAAACGAAATCCTCCAAAGATTCGAGCTTGAAATCACTGAATGTGAGAGGTTTGTCAGCGGTAAAAGGGTCTTCCTCGAACCCATCGGGATCAAGTTCTGGGGGCGCTCCGAGTGCACCCTTAATCCTCTCCCAGATGAGTTCGCTGTGGAATAGGACGCAACGGCGGATGAGGCCAACCCAGACTTCGTCCGGGGCAGTGTCGCGGTCGACACATTTCATCCAGAATTCGAGCTGGGCCGATGACCACTTTCTAGGATCGGTCGCGAACACGGCGTCATTGGTCACGGGGGATTCCGACGCAGTCTGCGGCGCAAATGTCTGAGCGAGGAGGGCAAACAGTCTTGCACCGGGTTGCGGGGAAGTGAAGAGGGCCTTGACCTCATCTGTGCGGTCCACAAAAGGAAGGAAGACGTCATCGGGTATCGCGGTGAACGAGGTGCGTCCCGACCGAGCCGCTGCCGTAAGTGAACCGCCAGGCGTGCGAGGGGAAGAGGGCGCTGATTGTGGGTTGCATGACTGCTGGGCAAGCGATATGATCTGATCCGCAGAAAGGCGTGGCTTTGGCGCAGAGGAATGCCGGTGCAAGCCGTGGCCATGTCCGTGAGTGGGACTGCCTGGCCGTGGTCCAGGCCCAGTGGGCGACCCAGGTGGGGCAAACGAGGCCGAAGCAAAGCTCATTCGCGTATTCTCCCCCTTCCCCGTGACTGAGTGTCCGTGGCTCCCGTGGCGCCTGTGCGGGTTCTGGGGATGAGAGCCAATGCTGAAGTGTCGACGTTGCTGCTGGGGGGAAGGCGGCCGCTCGTCGAGTTGGATCTGGGGCGCCGGGTTGACGCGCACGATGGTCAGTTTGCAGGATGTCGTCCGTCCCGGGTTCATGTTGAGTTCGAGGTGCGCACCCCAGGGATCCGCAGCAGTGGTGGATCCCCTGCGCTGTAGCACACGGCGGGATTGAACAGGGCTAGTTGCCCCACTGTGGGGGGGAGACAACGGGGGACTAACAGTGGGGGACACGATTGTCTTGGACATGATGGACGTTGAGAAGGAACACTACTGTAGTATGGCCGAGATCGTCTGAGCTTTGAGGCGATGTGTCACGGTGTTGGCCATCGTGAATGGATCGTCCCGGTTAGTCCTGTGGGTAACTGGTCGGTCCCATACGGAGGCAGTCGATCAGAGCGAGACCGGCCGCTACACTCACGATTTAGAAATCTAGGCCTTATTCAGGTCACAAGCAGCATTTTTTTCTCAGTCGTGCTGCTCTGCCGGAATGAACATCATATCTTTACGTTTGCCGCTACGAAATAACGAAACATTGGTCCGTGTATCCAAACATTCGAACGTGCGCGCTGCACCCAATCCCGAATAGTCGATGGCTCGGCGAGAAATGAGAATTTCATTAAATCAATTATCAATCAACTCTCGATATGCGGGTCTAGGCTTCCACTCGGCGTTCGCCGTCGCCTCCTTCTCCTTCGAGAACAAACTATCAAGGTTGATCTTTCTTTCGAGGCACTGTAAACTCAAAAGCCTTACGTTTGATAGCACAGCAGCTGGAGAAACAAAACCTTTTGTAGTTCGTCTGCGTAGATGAGGGGTCGTGAGGAGGACATGACGTGCAAAATGTTTTTCTTACGTCAATCGTTGCGATCGTGTTTCACTTGACGGGTGGCTCGGGCTCTTTCTCGGGCTTGCCACATCAACCAATTGCCTTTCGATGGGAAACCCACGCACAAACTTGCTTCCCAGTTCCCACCTACTGTAACTTGCTGTGGCCGATAGGCGAGCTTCTGCGCGGCTCCACCCCATCAGCATCGTACGGGCCACGGAGGGTCTTCTACGGCGCCTCATCACCGCATCTTGTAATTGTATTTCAAAGTTCAAACTCAGGTGCCTTTCCTAATTCTGGGAGCGTTTGTGGAAACTGCTGATATCACAAGAAGTCCTGGATGATAGAACCCCCAATCTCTGTTCATCAATTCCTGCGAACGGCAGCAGAGTAAACAATGGGTTGTCAACCGACTCGTGTCACGATCTTATCATTTTCCAAGCTTTACAGTAGTCTATCTGCAGGACAGCCACCTGATGTCTACAGTATGGTCGCTCGAGGCGCCACCATCTTCCCCCATCATAACTTATTTCCACGATCATAGAGCACTGCGCCCTCCCTAAGCCATCCTCTGCTAGAGAACGCTCGATACCGTACTCGTGCCTGAAGTAGAAGTTTAATCATTATCGAACATGCCATAACGCAGGAGTATACACCCTTTCCTGGAGCTAGCTCCCCAATAACCAGACCTTCTACCAGAGAGAACGCCCTCTTTGGGCCAACTACCTCCGTTATTACTGTACTGTGGCGTATTAACGTGTTAGCCATTGTCCTGAATCGTGGGAGCATTGACATGGGAAAAGGTCTTCCTATCCACGTGAACAGGCAGGATTCCGCAGGAAGATCATGTTCCCGTCTAATTTGACGAAAAACCGCTGCAATGAGTTCCCACGGGTAGGTGTCCGGTGTCCAGCCCTATGATTGATTGGACCAAAGCTTCAATATAGCTTCGATAGTAGTCAATTACTGTAAAAATCTTCCGCTCCTCTCCCCGAATTCCACAGAACTGCTCTCGTCATCAGGCTCTCTTAGGTATGTCTATTTCCAGTGCCTCTGTAATCTTGCCATAATGATCGCGCGATTGACTGGACACCTACCTTTAATCTTCGTACAGACCTACAACGATGATCAACTCTCTCCCAGGCGATGTCCTTCTGGATATATTTGATTTTTTATCGATGGGACGAAGTTACTACTTCAAGTCACCTCCCATGGAAATAGCATAGACTAGCGCATGTATGCCGAACATGGCGAGACATCATATTTTCATCGTCACGCCATCTCAATCTAGAACTTCTCTGTACACACGGGATACCTGTCAGGAAAAATATAGGAGACCTCCCAGCCCTTCCCATATTCATTCACTTTCCCGATTCTTTGGAGGGCAGTGACGACTCGGAAGATGACATCCTTGAGGCATTGGAGCACCCCGATCGTGTACGCGTTGTCAAGCCTTGTGTGCCATGTTTACTGTCCAAAGAGATGGCTACAGTGACGCAGTGGCAGGGGCCGTTTCCGGCATTAACACGCCTTTCGCTTGGATCGTGACCATCATTCCTGGCGCATTCCTGGGTAGAGGCGTTCCACGTTCACAGAAAATCTACTTAGATGGCACTCCGTTTCCAGAAATACCAACTCCGAGTCCTCTTTTGTCAGCCCGTGACGTTGTTGATGTCGATCTTCGGGGTATACCTGATACTGGTCGCGTATCTCGCGTTTCACCGGAGGCGGTGGTTACTACAAGCCTGGCCGCGTTATCGAGGCTGGAATATCCTACACTTGGGTTCCGATGGGGGCCCTGATCGAATACGCCAGCGTCCTTCCTGCTCTCACCCGCCTTTAGGTTTTCGAATATTGGGAGCATTTTGTGGCGCAGATCCAGGCTCCTCAACTCGACTGCTTAGGAATAGAGTACTTGGAGTACTGGGACGAGGAAGAAATCGCTGATTATCAAACTCCCCAGGCTCGTCGAGCGTTTGGAAAACTCAAGCTATCCTGGTTTGGCGCATGGACCTACGTATTCAACTGGACATTCATCAGCATCGAACTTGTTCGTGGAGGCCGGTCGTCGTTTAAACACTCTATCCTCTTCCATTCCGGTACAGCTTGCAGACTCGGTTGTGGGAGCAGGAAGGTCCATGCCCTGTCTTAGAGTAACTCACGGAGGTTCTCCCGGACAACGGTATGGCTCGACATGGGCCCTCTGACCCTGCGCGGGTCCGGTGACCTTGGCCAACCCATTTTGATGCTCCCCTCTATGTTGTCCGTTGTAAAAACTTGCAGCCTCACGTTGCGCATTATGGAATGCGGGTCAGACCTATGCGACATCATATTGCCAAACTCACCCACACATCCGCCTTGCGTTTATACAGACTACCGCGGGCATCGCAACTGCTTCGGCGCCTAGGCCCGGAGTGGTACGTCCCGCGCCGGGGTGATCCCTCCCCAGTGGTCACACGTCCATCCCCTCAGCCCGGTAGAGACACACTGCGCCCCACAGCCTTGGAGGCTCTCGCCGCGTGGGTGCCATCTGATGGCCCACGCGTCGACCTGACGGCGGTCGCCCCCTGGGAGGTCCCCAACTGGGTGGCGCGACTTAGCTACATGGGGACTGGAAACCCTCATACGAGAAAGGCCTGGACGCGGGCCCTTACGGAGTCCGCTGAAGGGATGAGTATCGGAATCATCCATGCGATTGGGGTGGCCCTACAGGACCCCCTGGTCAATACGACGACGGGAGGAGGGGCGGCGACGTTCTCCTGTGCAGGCCAGCCGCTCACGTGGCTCTCCTGGCCGGCAGGTCGAGAGTTATTACAATTCGACGCTGACGCATTCACGCTGGCTAAGACGGCGGAGGCGTTGGCACTATACTATACGGATGAGGTGGTCCCTCCCGATCAAATCTTTATGTTCTCTCCTAGCTCATCTGCCCTTCAGGCGGTTCGGAACCCGCGGTCTAAATCGGCCTCTAAAGCGGCGCTCACGTTCCACCAGTCACTTACTACTTTAATCTTGCGTCACCCTGACCTCTTGATCCACCTAGTGTGGAGCCCTCGAGATGAGGAACTAGAAGGACAGAACGTGGCACATCACCAGGCATTGGCAGCGGCCAGGCTCGACCCACCCGACAATCACCACTTCCGCTCCGCTGCTTTCCAAAAGCGTCGAGCCCGCGCAGAGGCCTTCCATAACTGGGCCTTCGACTTTCACCTCGCTCGTGTTGAGGGCGAATGGCGCGAGATCACCAGGGGACTCCCCCCGGAGGGACACGCACACACCCACGTCCTCCTCCGGCCCCCTGATGGTAATAACCACCCCCTATGGAGCGCCGCCACAGACTGTGAGCGGGACGACAAAAATCGTAAAATCCTATCCCGTCCCCTCTATAAGCGTCGCACCACCTCCACCACTTTCCAGCTGGCCGTCGACCATGCA
>JAKELI010000544.1:0-31477 GCA_021525025.1 Lactarius hengduanensis
GGACAAATGGCCGGGAAAACCATCGACGAAGCCCGAGCCGCGCAAAGAGCTGCGGCGGGCAAACAACAGTCCCGCGGCAATCGCAACACCGCCAACTCCAGCACTCCGCACACAAACAACGACGCCGACTGCCGCGCCTTCAAGCATAACAACCATGACTCTCATGGAAAGTGTTATATGCCTGGTACCCAAACAATAACGCTAGCCCCAGGGCCGCCCCGCAGGCCCGTTGACACCGGGGAGGGAATATGGCAGCCAATCTCAATGGCCCGACTACGACCAAGAGGAGTATTCGCAATGCTGGCAACGACCGATGATGCTCGCGCTTTCCATCAACTGGAATGAGAACATGCAGTTAATCAAGATCCCGTGCATATTCTGTTGGACGTTGCGACTTACCGCGCGCCACCGAAATGCCCTTCATCTTCGACACCGGAGCAACTTGCCACATTTCGCCTGAAGCGTCTGACTTCAAAACTCTTAAGAAGATCCCGCGTTATCCCGTCAAAGGCTTGGCTGGTTCCGCCATATACGCTGTCGGGGTCGGCGACATTGAACTTCGCATTGCAGGCGGCCACACTCTGCTCCTCTCCGACGTCCTCTACATTCCCGACTCTTCCGTACGCCTCATCTCCATACTCGCCTTGAACAAACGCGGAGGTTATATCGCCCACTTCGACTCCACGAGCTGCTGGGTCACGAACAAAAGCAACACAGTGCTCGTTCGCGGAGTATTATCACCCACTAAACGCCTATACGTCCTTACCACACCAGATCCCTACCGTCCTACGCAGAAAGTCGGTTGAGCCAGCCACTGCCCTCTACACGAGGGTACCGGACGTCGAGACTTGGCACCGCCGACTAGGACACTGCAACAATCGCACCATACTCGAAATGGCAAAGGGTAACGTCTCCACAGGTATGCCGATCGACTTATCTTCTTTCCCTGCCAAATGTGATCACTGCACACTCGGCAAGCAGTCGCGATCGTCGGTGCCCAAGACTCGGGAGGGTCCTAAAGCGGAAAGGAAGCTGGGAAAGGTTTTTGTTGACTTGTGTGGACCAATGGCTGTTACTTCTCGCTCCGGAAACGTTTATTCAATGAACATGATCGATGATTTCTCCGGTTACGTTTGGAGCATTCCCTTGCGTTCTAAATCCGAAGCATTCGCGGCAATCCAAACTTGGCACAAAGCAGTCACCGTTCAAAGTGATGACAAACTTCGCAGTCTCGTCACCGACAACGGCAAACTAGTCTCCACTCACATGCGCGATTGGTGCGCCACAGAAGGGATCGATCACCAGCTCACTGCCCCCTATACGTCAGCGCAAAATGGAAGAGCTGAACGTCTACACAAAAACACTTCTCGGAAAAGCCCGCGCGATGCGCATAGCCTGCAATGCGCCCGCATCCTTTTGGGACGAGTTTTGCTCCACCGCCGCGTATCTTACCAACCTGACTGCAGCCACTGCCAACTGCGGCAAGACACCCTACGAGCTATGGTTCAATCGGAAACCGTCACTCTCCCATCTGAAAGAGATCGGGTGCCGCGCCTTCGCCCTTCACACACCTTCACTCTCGAAAGTCTACCAGCGATCGACGCCATGTACCCTTATCGGGTACGCTCCACATTCCAAGGCCTATCGCCTCTGGGATACCTCCTCTTCTCGTATATTTAACTCCTATCATGTTACATTTAAAGAACATCTAGATTCGGAACCATCCCCTCTCCTTCCCGGTACTATACTTGGCATGTCAGTTTCCTCTTCGCCACCTTCTTGGGACTGCGTCGGCCCTACGCCATTGACTCACAGCGCAGACCCTGACCCATCATTTTCTTCTCTTACTATACCCAATAATGACGTTGATTCCCCTTCCTACGATAATACATCACGTATACCGTCACTCCCAAATACAACAACACCAAATACCGTAAATCCTATCATATCACCTGGCCTCCCCGACCACCCAATCATCACGCCTCCTTCTCCCCTCGATCCGCTTACACCCTCCCCTGAACCAACTACCCCCCCTCTTCGACGCTCATCACGACTACCTATGCCTTCCACGCGCCTAGCAACGAACGACGGCTTACGCCACGGACCTCGCCTCACTACCGCAATATCAGAAGCACGGCAATCCGGGGCGCGCCGCCAGGAGGAGCGAAGATCACATTCGGCGGCGCCTCAGGACCATGCGTATGCCATTCTCTCGGAATACTCTGACGTACGAGACACACACGACTTGCTGCCCACTGACCTCCATTTCGAGGGTAACCCTCCTTCCATCGACGACGCCCTCGCTGCTCTCAGCGATGGATCCCTAGGACCCTCACTAGAAGACGATGAACCAACTTGGGCACAAGCACTCGCGTCTCCCGAACGAGAATACTGGATCGCTGGCGGCCGTGATGAGCTAAAAAGCCTTGAAGACCTTAAAGTCTTCGTCCTCATACCTCGATCGGAAGTTCCGCATGGACAACGTCCTCTCAAAGGCAAACTGGTCTGCAAACAGAAGAGGGACGACACCGGCAAAGTCGTAAGATATAAAGTGCGCTATGTCGCAAAGGGGTTCGCACAGCGATGGGGCATTGACTACGACAAGACCACCGCTCCAACAGTACGACTCGAATCATTCCGTTCCATTCTACACATCGCCGCAACTCTTGACTGGGATGTCCAACAATTCGATATCAAGACGGCCTTTCTCCACGGTGTCCTACCCGAAGGCGAAACCATGTTTATGGAGCAGCCCCCAGGTTTTGAGGAGCCCGGGAAGGAGGACTGGGTAATGCGCTTGATGAAGAGTATCTACGGAATGAAACAGGCAAGTCGGATATGGAATCAAACTTTCCACAATACCGTAACGCAATGGGGCTTTGAGCGACTTCCGTGCGAATGGTGCGTATATCGTCGCCAAACTTCCTCTGGAGTCATCATTTTCGCGGTGCATGTCGACGACATTGTCTCGGCGGCCTCCTCTCCGGACGAAAACTCCTGGTTTCGTGATAAGCTGAAAGCTCAATGGGATATATCCGACCTTGGGCCTGCTAAGTACGCCTTGGGTATCGCCATCTCTCGCGATCGTCCGAACCGTTTCGTCTCCCTTTCACAAACAGCGAAAATCGACCGACTAGTCGAGGAATACCATCAAAGCGACGCATACCCAACCGACACACCAATGGTTGCTGGGCTTCAACTACGTCGTCCAGATAAGAAACTGCCTATACCACCCGAAGTCTCCGAATGGATGGAACGCACGCCATACCGCTCCCTTGTTGGCAGCCTCATGTATCTCGCGATAGCCACAAGACCAGACATCGCCTACGCCGTTGGACGCCTCTCCTCGTTCTTAGACTGCTACAGACCCGAGCACTGGGCAGCAGCCATCCGCGTCCTACGATATCTCAAAGGCACCCGCTCATATGCGCTTACGCTCGGTGGTCGCAACACACTAAACTTATGTGGCTACTCCGATTCTGATTATGCCAACTGTGTCGACACTAGCCGGTCTGTGGGTGGTTATTGCTTCACACTTGGCTCAGGAATGGTTTCCTGGAGCTCGCGGAAACAAGCTACAGTTGCCGATTCATCCTGCTACGCCGAATACATCGCCTTACACGCGGCCACACACGAAGCCGTCTTCCTTCGACAACTTCTCTCGGGGCTCCACCTACTGGCTTCCTCACCTACTCGTTTGCTCTGCGACAATGACGCGGCCACCCGATTGGCGGAAGACCACGTTTGGCACTCCCACACTAAACATGTACGCGTAAAATACCATTTCACCCGCGAACAAGTATTAGCCGGCGACATATCTGTTTCACGTGTTTCCTCGAAAGAGAACACTGCCGACATCCTTACGAAGCCTTTGGGAAAGGTAGAGTTTAACCGACTACGTCATTACCTGGGCATCAACGCAGACTGCGTCGGTCCGCGTTCACCATGAGGAGGAGCGCTATCACACTTTCTTCTATCTCTTTCTTTTCTTTTCGTTTTCATATCATTCTTTTATTCCACTATAAATTCATACTTCTTATTGAACTCCTACTTCACTACTATATATACTGCGCGTTTGTGTCGAGGAGGAGTATTAGAGTAATGGTCACGCCACACCACTTCGGAGTCATGTGACCCCTCGTATATACGCGTTTCGTTTCTATAGTTGTCCCTTAGTCGTTTGTATCATACCGCCACTAAGGGACTTCTAGGTACATCCAATCTAGTCGTTTGTATCATACCGCCACTAAGGGACTTCTAGATCTAATAACGCCCACATTCTACCATTCGTTCATGGTATGCCTTCCGTTGCTGCTGTCCGTTGCTGCTGTAATGTTCTTGCTTAGTCACCCACATGGAGAAATTTCACGCGCTGGAATTGAAGACCTCGTCATGATCATTCCGTTCTGGATGTAATATTGCAGACAGTCTCAACGCATTAGCACAATTCGTGATGTGGGCGGTTCCTTGGAAGGGATTCCGCGTACAACCATGTGAGCCACACCAGCGTCTGGTGCCTACTTTACTCTGGGGACTCTATCAATCCGAATCCTTGTACGCCCTCTGCCAGTGTTCTTTTACGCTTGCACCTTAAGGACGCAGCATCTTGATACTTGTACTTTATCAGGGAACTTTGCTGTTGAGATCGGGTCTGACAGGCCCTATTTTGTAAAGTGTTTCACTGGCAGGCACCGACTACCAGGCCGGACTTTTGGCCGACTTTCGGTATTATGTATCCCAACGGGTCACGTGGGTTTTATCCCAACTTCGTTTCCTGCGCCAATGAGCTATAATGACGATTATACGACTTACGCTGTCCACAGCCTCGCGGCGGCACGGTCGCGGCTACACGACACGGCTACATGACACGGCTACACGACACCGATAAACCCTGGGTGGAGGAAATCACCGTCGAACACTTCGCAGTGGTGATGACGGATGCGCACGCGGTATGCACGGTCCTTGGTTGGTTGTTGCCAGGCTTGGTTACCTGCTGGTACCACACTATTCTTATCTCGCTGGCTGGCTTGTAGATTTGGACAATCCCCTCTTCTCAGTGCATGGGCACGCTGTTACTGATTATATTGTATCGATCTATTGCAATACCCTCTAAGAAGCTTCCTCTGATTTGCAACGTCTCTTGTTTATATATTCCCCAGTTGCCTATTGCCTGCTATATATCCCATTGGGTTGCCCTTCTCGCCCGAGTTGCCCCCCTTTACGGCAACAACTTGGTGAGGATTAAGGTCGTTATTGAAGACTCACCAAAATAAGCACGTTCAAGTTTCAAGTTTGGTATTCATCCGATCGTTCCCCCCCGGTCCAGTGATTGGCATTCAAAGTAGATAAATAAATAGAGGAACATCCCTCACAGTTTCCTCATCATGGCCGCGATTCTCCCTCCTCCCCCTCCTCCCCCTCGGATTCATGTCTATTCAAAGTTGCCCTGCAGTGTGGCTCCCGCTGGCCCCCAGATTCGTCGTACCAATTGGCATTGGATCCATTGTCTCACTTTTACACTTGAGCAGCTCAACCAACTTCCGGGAAATCTCCACCAGTGGCCATATAAATGGATACGTTTTGCCATTGGAGTCGTTGTTGGAGCCGAAGGAGAACTTTCGACAACTCTTGATGCACACAATGTTGTGGACTATAACGCTGTCCCGCCAGCCGAGTCCGCCACTCTGTATTATCACGTCAGCAACCAGGAGAGGGAAAGGCTGTTCCCAGTCGATCCTGATGCCCTGCGCACAAGTATCACTTCTGGTGCACCATCTACTCGGCGGCAGCGATTCCGCGATGACGTTGCAGCACGTGACGGAGGGAGATGCGTGTTGACAATGTGGGACGAAACGTACTGTGATGCGGTGCACCTCCTCGCCCACAGCAAGGGAGATTCGGTATGCTATTTCTTCTCTCAATCTTGCCTACTCACAATCACAATCGTGGTAGTACATTACAAATCATACTCAGCGCCGCAGTCAAGTCGAAGACGATGTGATAACCAGCATCGACAGCATCCGGAATGGTCTCTTTCTTAACACTATGGCTCATCGGCTGTTGGGTAGGGATCTCGCCTTCATAAAGGTGCGTAATACTCGCAGAATATTACCCAATCAGAGCCTGATGACTTTAATGGGCAGACACCCAATTTTGCCATGAACACAACCGATATCGACCCTGACGCTCCACCAGACCAGTGGAGGTGTACGACACATCTCTTCCGGCCTTTCCCCATGGATGCAGCCACATCTGGTACTATACTCCAGGTCCTCAATACCAATCGGTTCCCCCCTGCTGTTCTTTTCGATATCGTCTATGGTGGTGTCATGCTCCATCAATTCGGCACTCCAAACCTGCAAGGTAGGCTTGCCAATAATTGGGAAGATGCCTTCTACCAGGGTGGTGCCACGACTACAAGAAATGCGGAATACAGGGCAATTCTTGGGACACGCGCTACCGCTGAAGAAACCAAACAGATTCACGACCGGGAGCGTGACGAACGCTGGCAAGCTCGCCAGCACCTCGACATGGCCACAATTCTGCCATTTATCATGGTGCCACCGAACGAGCTGCAAGCTCTAATCAGAGAAGTTAGAGAGAAAGCGGAACTGGCGGAGAAGAGACGCGTGTGCGAGAAAGTTGAAGAGTGGATCGGGCAACTCGAGGCGGACACTTGGATGGTGGTAGCCTAGTGAACGATTAAGGACAATGATGCCGTTTACTGTAGTATAATGTCCAGCGGCACTCCAGTGGCCAAGTTGGCACGAAAATTGAAAGTGGCAAGCTGCGTGACCGCTACAGCTGTTCGTCGCCGTTTCCTTACAGTAAGCTTCGCGCTGCCTCTTCCCGCGCCTCCTGTTGCCTGACAACCGTCGTTCCGTCAGCCGAGTTCTCCCTTCGCCGTCTTCCTCCCGTTTACCTGCCATCACCACCTCCACCCCGAGTCCACGTATATTCAAGACAGCAAGGTGAACATTATCCCTCCCCGTAATCGCCCTGGCAACTACGCAAGAGGATAAATAACTTAAGTTCTCTTCCATGTAGCCCTACAACATCCTGACATTGATCGCATGACCTTCCACTGCCACACAGCCGCAGTAGTATGACACTCCACGGCCGTACCCGTCCGCAAACACCACCGAGACTGGCTGTAAGTTTCTCGAACCCACCCACCCAGCCGCCTTCTGCGTCATCCACTAACTTGCAGCTACACAGCTGTTCTGGCACGACAACCGCCGCCTAACGTGGACCAAATCATGCCACTGCTACACCATCAACATTGCCCGGGACCAATGCGAGCCTGCCCACCCATATAAACAACAACGACGCGGCCGCTGATGCAAGCGACGACAACGCGACTATGGAGAGGCGACAACGGTGACAGCGGCAAGGTGACGGGACGGCGACGGCGAACTGGTGTAGCCTCGACACTGAGTCGGCAGTTCCGGCTTCCCTTTCCTCTCCTTCCATCTCAGCTCACGTAGATATGCGTGGACAGCTGACTCTTTCCGCCTCTAGGCGGCCCCAGCATGGCGTAGGTAGCTTGTCGGACCAGTGCGGCCTCACGCAGTCCTACCTCGCGTCCTCGTCGCCCTCGTCAAACCCGGCCCTCTTCTCAACCACTGTCACTGCTTGCGGGGTATCGCGGGCTCGCATGCCTATTGGACCTGCGTCAAGCCCAGGTCCGAGCTCGCCTGGGCCCGAGCCTAAGCCTAGTCCTGTCGTCAACCGGGGCTCGGCTCTTGTCCTGAGCAAGCCAGTGCTAAGGTGAGTCTTATCTGAACCTTTTATTGCCGCATTGTCCCGTTTACCGTCGGACAGCCGTCTAAGCACTCGTGTGACATCGAGCAACCCAAGCGGTAGGTGTACGGGCCTATACAGTATGGCTGCGCCCCTGCGGCCGCCGTATTGTGTATGGCCGTCCCTGTCATACGGACGGTGCGTGGCCCTCTAAGTCGCTTTACGCTCTTATTTTTAGATTTCGGACTTGAGCTTATTATGCCCCCCTGCACGCCGCCACCGCACCTTTCTGGAACACGTATGAGGGGCGCCTTTCCCTATCGTTGTCCGGTCGTCGCCCCCACCCTACCCATCGTGTGCCCCTGCACGCCGCTGCCGCTGCCGTCTCCTCTCCATCACATGCGAGGGGTGTCGTTGCCATTGTCGTAGTGGTTACCTTGTCGCCGTTTGCCATTGTCGTCAGCTCGTCGCCCGTCGTTGTCACGGCCGATCACCCAGTTGCAGTTGTTGTCACCTCGATGCCGCCGTGCTGGTCTTGTCATGGGTCAATGTCACCCCACCATGTGGTGGCCATCTGTGCGGCGCGTGAGAACGTTGGATGAGAGCGAGATCCGACGTACCACTATGGCTTCCTCGATCGCTGCCACTCTCAACGAGGAGGCCATCCCTCACTCATTCTCGAGACGAATAGGATGGAGAGAGGGGGGCTGGGAACCGGTCGACTCGGAGTTGCCACTAAAGGTGTATTGAGTGATGTACTTCATCTTTTGTGTGACGGCCCAGCTCTCCGAGATCTCCTTGACCGAGTTGCTGACTTTGACGATGTGCAGATAGAAGCCCAGACGGAGTCAGAGTCCGATGTCAATAAACAGGGATGCGATGGTAAAAAAAAAACACTTAGCGAGATGAAAAAAAGATTGAAAGAGAAACCAACAAGTGAGGCGACTCGGAGAGCGGTGCGGATAAGTCATCTGCAGTGCTAGGGGAGTGTGAAACTAAAGGAGACGACAGAAGGGAAGTTTAGTTGTTAGAAGAGGTCCGCTGGCCGCGCCGAACAACGATGGCACAAGGTGCGGGGACACGCGAGTCGTGCACGGACACGGACACGTGTGAGCGCTATAAGCTCTTGGATGATGCAGGACGCTTACGAAAGCTGGGAACCTTGCAAAAAGCTCTTGCTGCAAGGTCAATATGATGGATTATGATGTAACGAGGGGTGAATGAGCACATACTAACGAACGACAGAAGAGAGAGCGAGATTGAGTGAGTGAGTGAGGGGCGCCGCCACTTGTGTGTGGACGGATGGACGGAAACATGGAATGGTGGGATGGGATGCATGCTGAGAATCGATGGCGAACGATATGGCACTGGCAGCCACGCGGAGGCAAATCCGATGAGGGTGAGGGTTTAAGCAAGGCTAAGCGCTAAGCTTTTAAGTAGCTGTCAACTGGCGAGACGCTGGAACCGAACTATACCACGGCGGGCTTCGTATGGCTGGTGATGTTAGCTCATTTAGCCAGTCCGTATACTACGATACGACGGAAAAGGGGCACGGAATTCACGACTAGCAGTGAGCCACTGGCGGCGAACGGAAGGCATTACTGTCACGGTGTAGTATATCGTCGCAGTCGCAATCATGACCACGGCTCCTCGAATCGATGTCTACGCCTCGTTGCCTCTGACCGTCTCAGTTGATACAGACCTTGATCTCAATCCTACCAACTGGCGTTGGGTGCCGTGCCTCACTCTCCCGCTCGAAAAGCTCAACGAACTCCCGGGCCATCTCTCGGAAAGGCCCTATAAATGGATTTGCTATGCTATCGGAGTCGTCGTTGGAGCCGAAGGTGTACTTTCCACCAGTCGTGATTCACTCGGTGTCGTGGACTGTGATGTTGGCCCGCCGGTTGAATCCGCTGTTCTGTATTATCATATCAGCGACGAGGAAAGAGGAAGGATGCTCCCAGTCGATCCTCGTATTGTGCGCACTAGCTGCACTTCTAGTGTGCTCACTGCTCGAAGGAAATCATTCCTCGATGAGGTTGCAGAACGGGATGGAGGGAGATGTCTGTTGACTGGGTGGGCGGGAAAATTTTGTGATGCCGTGCACCTTCTGCCCCACCGCAAGGGTGACATGGTACGCTACTCCCACTTCCTCAATCTATCTTCACTCACCATTCCACTAGTACATTTCCACCTACACCCAGCGCCGCAGTCATGCGAGAGACGATATCACTGAAGATATTAACGACATCCGAAATGGTGTGTTTCTAAACAAAATCGCTCATGTGATGTTGGGTAATGATCTTGGGTTATTAATGGTGTGTAGTGCTTGTATAATGCCTGATCAGAGCCTGATGACTTCGATGAGTAGACGCCCAACTTTGCAATGAACACAACTGACGTTGACCCCACTGCACCACCCGCACAGAAGCAGTGTATATCACACCTCTTTGAGCCTGCACCTCCTGGGACAATCACTTCAGGTTCCACATTTCAGATCTCCGACATTCACAGGTTCCCCCCTGCCATTATCTTTGACACTGTCTACGCTGGTGCTGTACTTCACCATTTTGGCACGCAGACACTGAAAGACGTAGCCACCGCAAGTTGGGAAGACACCTACAAGGCCATGACTGTGGCACCTACAGATCCCAGGGCTGCCAGTGACGAACATGACACTGCCGTAGAAAGCCTGAGGTCCCGGATGCAAGCACAGGCACTTGATGAAGCTCATGATGAATCTCACTGTGGACCAGATACCTTTGACATGCTCGCATTTGTGCCATATTGCATGGTGCCACCAGATGAACTGCGGGCCGCAATGAGAGAACTCAGAGAGAGGGCAGAGGCAGAGGAGCGCCAACGTGTGGAGGAGAAAGTTGGAGAGTGGGTTGCGCAACTTGATCACGCGACTGAATAGTAGCTTGCGCATAGTATAGTACAACCGTGTCTGCATCGGTAGCATCGTGGTGTGGTGTTGGGTATGATCACAATGGTGTCGTGACGTATGGACTTGGATGCGACGCGACCCGGAGCGGCACGGTCGGTCGCTTCGTATGGCCGGCGATGGCAACTCGTTTCTCCCTCGACTTAGGTCTGTATTCTATGCTCGATTCGACGAGAAAAGGGGCACAGAAATCGCGTACCAAGTCCCCGAAGGCTTGATCACCTCCTGCGGGGGGCCAATCTCCGGTGCAGCCTCGCCTGTCCCTTCAGCCAGCTCGCGCGCATCCAGCCGCATCGCTTTCGTACCACCTGAGCGACCCGAGTCCCGCGTCAAGGTCTCCCCTCAGAAGAGCACGCTCTCCTCAGCCTGTCGCACGCTATTCAACTTTGAGGATGTTTCCAAGTACATTATAGCCCAGAGCCCCCTCTGCGGACGGCTCGTAACTTGCACCGCAGGGAATTACAAAGTGCTCGGGTTTCCGGTCGAGCTCATGGGAAAGTATAGGCGAAACTACTTCCGTTTCAATGTTTGCTTCGTTTTCGATGCCTCGGCGGATCTGAGTTGTTATGAGCCCATCGTGCGAAAGGTGAACCGCGTCTTGACTGCATGCGAGGTGAGCTTGCATATATCTTCTCTCACCGGCAAGTATATGCTAAATTACGAAGGAAGAGTCGTCGTTCCTGTCGTCGTCAGAAACATCTTTCAAGATCCATGCCATCTTGGAGCAGCTCTACGAAGACTTGAACTCCTATTCGGAGACGTCTATCCCAATTGACAATTTCAACTCTATAGAGTTGAAGATATTCCCATTCTACCCAAATCCACCTCCGGTCAAAGACTGGATGGTACCCGTGGCTCTTATCAACTTTGACAACGTGATCGAGCAAAACTGGGATCTGACCATGGCAAAGGTGCGCTTGCCCTACCCAATCATTGTCCGTGTATTCGCCCAAACGTCATTTTAGGTCTGTCAATATATCGACGGCACTAATCACGTCGCACGAATCGCTCACCTTGCTGGTTGCGACATCAATCTGACCCGTCAGGCAATTTCCCATTTGTTGTAAGGAAACCCACCTCTCACCTGCCTCAGCAACTGACTGTCGTCATGTCTAGGTACTATCAGGTCATCATGACCGTCGACATATTTCAGTATTCGAATATGTACACGCTCCGCAAAAGTGTCCAGTGGCTTGCCGATGAGGCGCACGTGAAAGAGGAATGTGGCCCTTATGTTATCAAGGAAGGTATGGCGAACAACCCTGCCTGCCTCACCGTCAAACTGACGCCTCTGGTGATCCAGGAAGGGGAATCCCAGATTGGCCCAAGCTACTTCACCTGTACTCGCGCATGAGACCGGGAACGACGGTCTTCGAATGGATGCAGGACCACGACGTCCGTAGTCTCGGGATCGATGTCCGGAGATTTGCCAGTTTCGGTGTCATCAAGGCACGTGGTATCTCTATCTCCGCACGCAACCAACCCGTATCTCACTTTTATTTTGGCACAGGGCTTCTTACGCCGCATACATCGCTGGCCGATCCTCATCGTCGACGAGGCACAACCCACCGAGGCCAAGACGACCACTCTACCACCATCGCCCATCGGCGGCCGGAAGCGCGCCACCAGCCTGACGGTGCCCCCGCCTATTTCTTCGTCCTCCATGCGCCCGAAACGGCGCACATCAGACGCGCTGCCCTCATTCGCGACCGTAAGCGCGCACTCGACGAGCGGCACCGTCTCGCTCCCGCCCCACGCCGCCGAGGCGTCGCTCGGAACGCTGCGCTCGCGTGCGGCGGGCCCACCGAGCAGCCCACAGACCGTTCGGCCGCGCGAGCTCCGGCGCAATTCGGCCGCCATGCCGGCGTCCCTGTTCGAGATCGCGCAGGCGTTGGCCGCGCCAGCGACCGAGAACCGGCTGCAGCACGTCGTGCGTCCGAGACTCTCGCGCTCGCCATCTTCCCCTGCAATCAAAACCCAGGCGAACGGGGGCACGGGGGCACCCGCGCCTGTTCTGGCGTCGCAGCCTTTGGCGTATCCGCCTGCGCTGGTATCGCTCCTTGATGGCGAGCATCACGCAGATGAGCTGTGCTGCCAGTTCGGAGTCGGGTGGCCAACGTTGGAACAGTGGCTGGTTGCTGTAGGCGGCGGATCAGGCGATGGCGACTTTGGCAAGGTGTTGATCATTTATCGGTAGCACGAGTGTCGAGTCTAACGACGACGACGTATTCTCGACGATAGAGATTGAAGTCGGGGCGTTCGATATTTTTGATATCTTCGGCCAGGGGGACATGTTTGTGTTTTTGCGCAATGACTCAGTATCGGTAGCTACATTCACAACTTTGTCCTGGCGTGAGCCAATCGTGAATACAGACGGATGTACGGCGGACCCTTTTCGATTCGGTGAGGACACTGACAACCGTCGAAGTGTAGGAACATCGAGATCACGCAGATATTGACGGTACCGGCGGCCGAGCTCCGTCTGCACCACGTCGCGCGTCCGAGACTTTCGCGCTCGCCGTCTTTCCGACCCAGACGAACGGGGGGGCACAGCGACTCCTGCGCCCGTTCTGGCCTCACACCCTTTGGCATATCTACCTGTGCTGGTGTCGCTCCTCGAAGGCGAGCACCACGTAGATAAGCTGTGCTGCTAGTTTGAAGTCGGATGGCCAACGTTGCAACCCTAGCTGGTTGCTGTAGGAGGAGGATCAGGCGATGGCGACTTTGGAAAAGTGTTGATCATTTATCGGTGGCACAAGTATGTAACGATACGTCGAGTGTAACTTGGTGTGACATACTAATGGGCCACGACGACCACGGACTCTAGACAATCTCGATTGTTCGAAGTCAGGACGTTCGATATTTTTGCTATCTTCGACTGTCTCTCGACGTGTTCGTATTTTGCGCATCGGCGCCTTGCCGCAATAATGAGTCAGTTATACTAGGACTAGCAGAAGGATGGCCCGTTCCAGGCCCTTAGACCTAGTGATCGATGCTGTGAGACTCCAGAAGTTCTGTTTCTTTATGCTAATGTCCGGTTCGTATTCACGTAGCCTGATCCGTAGCACGAGTACAAAAGGTGGCGTGACCCACCCGACTTATCGGCGGGAACGATCTTGAACGATATGCCAAACGCGTCTCTAACATCACGCAGAAACTGTACGCTGCAGAGAACATCTCAGTGTTCTGTTCGCGGACTCACAACGTTCCTACTCACGTCCGTTCCGTGGGTTCTGCCATTCTGCAGCGCCCGACATCTTCACTGCCAAGTACCATCATCAAAAGTACTAGAGTTTGGTGCTTCTGATCGACACATCCGCCTCTCTCTATTTCACTGAGTAGCGATCGCGCAGCCTGTAGAGCGATGTCCTCTGGTGCAACACCTGGCTGTGACACCGCTTCAGCACAGTGAAGGGCAGACGTCGTGGTTTCCGCGACGAGAGAGAGCGCATATCCCGGAGATCTAGCAAATCATCATGACGAACTAGCCTGAGAATGAACGAACGATGCGCACTTTCCGCTCTCCTCGCCTTTGTAGACGTCGGAGTAGAGGTAAATATCGGGAATGTAGCGGTTGAGCACGGAACGAGCGGCCTCGATCATACGATTAGAAAATTGTGGGCTCAAGCGGACCGCGTGTCTGCAGAGCGAATTCTAAAGCGCATGTACAGAGGAGGAACGGTGTCGACGTACGCGATACCGCGTATACGCTTGACTTTTCCGGGTTCGACAAAGTTGAGAGTTTTCACCTGCTTCACTATGGGGCAGAGGAATAAGACTTCGCCTCCACCTAGTGGAGGAGACCCCCGCTTTTTTATCTTCGTTCACACGTTGGAAGGCGTCGAATCGTGCAAGTGTAGACAGGCGGCTTACTTTGAGCTCGAGACCATCCGAGATACCAAATGGCTCAAGATGCGGAAGAGTGACGGTGCGTATTAGATCGACCTTGAGGAGGACGGTTAAAAACGAGGAAATCGGAATGTATGCTGCGAACACACAGAAAGATCCTTGTCGTCAGAGGTGATACCCCTCAGAGTCAGAGAAAGCGGCTTTTTTGAAAATGGAGCGAGCATGATGACTGGCTCCAAGAAATATCCTATAGATCGAGAGGTAGGGCATTCATGTGCGACAGGTCCTCCTGCGATGATTCCGGGCTTGACGAGGATTGCAGTACCTATACTCCTCCTCGGCAACAGAGGAGATCGAAAGAGCATGGAAGCGCACCAGTGACAGAAATCTCTATTACGGACCCATTCGTCACCTTCTCGATCAGTCGCAGCAAGCTGATTTCATAGTCTGCTCGAATGTTCAGGATGGCATTTGCCTCTGAGATTGATATAGCGCACCGCGAAGTCCTGGATTCTTGTCGCTTGGGCGGATTTTATCTATTTTTATGGGTTTCCCACTGAGAATGGAAAGAACAAGACGATGGCGAAAGTAAAGGTGACCGCTGTAATGAAGAGAAGACGACATGGCCCGTGATCGCGTGATCAAGTGAGTCGTGTATGTCAGATCACGTGTAACAGGCGCGACTCTCCCTACAGTCATGGCCACACTCGCGAACGGGATCCACCAACCAGACTGGGATGACAGATACTATCACGTAGACCAGGTCTTGGACCGTCCGGGACCACGAACCGATCCCGACTCATTCATGGCAGGGGACGGCGTACGTGATCCAATCTCGCCCCCTCTGCTGAGCTATACGCGTCCTGTTTCTGCAGGTAAAGCGGTTCCTACGGGAACAGTGCAAGATCCTCGTCATCGGTGCGGGTGGGCTTGGGTGTGAAATCCTCGCCAACTTGGCACTTTCGGGATTCAAAGACATACATGTCATCGACATGGATACGATCGACATCAGCAATCTTAATAGACAGTTTCTCTTTAGGTGCGTTTGTGGGTAGATGCCATTGTTTATTGACCATAATATGCTCCTCTCCCGCAGACCAAAGGACGTAGGTCAGCCAAAAGCCACTGTTGCAGCGGAGTATATCATGAAGCGCGTTCCCGGCGTAAAGGTCAATCCGTGAGCACCCTCCACCCTCACCCTCTATTCCCCGAATGAAACTAGGACAGTTATTATGGAAAGATTCAGGACAAAGGAGACGACTACTACATGCAATTCAATCTCGTTATCTGCGGTCTCGACTCGGTGGAAGCGCGACGTTGGATCAATGCAACGCTCGTGAATCTAGTGGATCCGGAGAATCCAGAGAGTCTGAAGCCACTGATCGACGGCGGGACAGAAGGTTTTCGCTTCCCATTTTCCCATCGACGCTTTTTCTGACCCTATCCAAAGGATTCAAGGGACAAGCGCGGGTTATCTTGCCCACAGTCACGTCGTGCTACGAGTGTTCCCTCGACATGCTAAACAAGCCCACTGGATTCCCCATCTGCACAATCGCCAATACACCCCGTCTCCCTGAACATTGTATAGAATGGGCATCCGTGCTAGAATGGCCGAAGGTGAAAGGAGGTACGCATATCGCTTATCGCAGTGGCCGAATCAAATTTCCTTTCGCAGACACAAAGCTCGATACGGACGACCCTGAGCACATTCAGTGGCTGTTGAACGTCGCTCTAGGAAGGGCCAGAGAGTTCAAGATCGAAGGCGTCACGTGGTCGTTAACGCAAGGCGTCGTAAAGAATATCATTCCAGCGATCGCCTCAACCAATTCTATCATCGCAGGTATGTTCCCCCCAACGCCACGAACTCGTGTACTCACAGCGAATTAGCATCTTGTTGCAACGAGGCATTCAAGATTGCAACGAGCTCAGCGGCATACCTCAACAACTACTTCATGCTCATTGGTACAGAGGGAGTATATTCCTACACTTTCGAACACGAGAAACGCTCGGACTGTCCGGTATGCGGTGGGGAGTCCCTCGAGATCTCTATCCCCGAGAGCTGGACGGTTGAGAGCCTCATCGAAATGCTAGTCGAAAAACAGGACATGTGCGTACTCGTTTTTCCTGATCCTTGCTGCCGTTTGTCTAACGCCAATGCAGCCAAATCAAGAAGCCCTCGCTCTCCACGCCAACGAAGCAAATATATTTCCAGGCCCCACCACAGCTTGAGAAAGCGACACGGCCGAACTTGGAGAAAAAGGTTTCGGAACTCGTGCCAGACGGAGGGGACGTGACTGTTACCGCCACTTCACTTCCGTTCAGCCTCTCTTTGCGCATCACATACATATGAACCGTCGTAGTCAACAGTCAACTGCATTTGTTATCCTCGCATCAAACAATCGTGATCATGTAACACCACTGGGTGTCGACTTCGTCAACGCAAAACTTGCTTGTTTTTTAAGTTGAGACATGTGGCCCGCGGAGGCCTGCCACTGCGCGATACCAGCGGCCAGGTTTCTTCTCTTTTTTTGGGTCTTTTCTCATTTTTTTTCTGTCACCTACACTCCTATTTGCTACCTCAATAATAATTAATTGGCTTCTACGATGACGGGCTCCCCCCTTCGTGCAGAACATCTGCCCCGCACCTGTACACGCAGCCTTTGTTGCCGCTCGGTCTCGCTCGGTCTTGTTTGGCCATGTGCACCCATTCGGTCAATTCGGTCAGTTCGGTCATCTTGGTCGACTCGATCATCATTGTATCACGGAGCCGCCTTGAGGTAGTCCTGCTGGTAAACGGTGGATGATGCACGAAAATGCATCGGTCGAGTAGAGGTATCACGGCACACATCACTAGGGTTGAATGATTTATCAACCCCCTCGTATGTGGTGTCCCCAGATCTTGCATATTTCAATACGTTCCACGTAAGGATTCATGGAACTCGCGAAAAAGGCTCGTTTCACAACATATAATGACATTCAATAACCTCCAAAGGACATCCCAAGCCCCGTCTCTTTACATCATATCTTCCTATCAATGATGACATCGACTACAGAAAAAGTTTCAGCCCGAGTCCGAGTCGACTCAAAAGCCACATTACTTACATATGAAGGGATGACCCTCAAATCTCACTGGTCCAGCCCCAATCAACAAGTTCGGCTGCTCGTCGCCCTCAATCCATATCTCCGCAAAGTTGTTGCCGCTATACGGGCATGACATGTGCACCCCGATCGTGAACGTCTTCCCAGTGTCAGGTCGTTTCCCCGTGATCCATATCTTGCCCTCTGTCCCCGCCGGACCTATGGAGGTCTAAGTCAGTGCTTCAAACGTGACAGACGAAGAAGTCACCGAAGCTATCCTTGAGCTGAAACTGATCGGATGTGCTCAAAAGGCCGACTTTGCCGTTATTTGGCCAGCGTAGCCAGGATCCGAAGTCAGGATCTCCATTTTTGGTTACTACAAGATCAACTTCGAGATTGTTGTGGATAGAAAAAGTCGAGGAGAAGTCTGGCATGGCAAGTGAGTGAGTCGAAAGTGAACCCCGAGGGTGTTGAATGGAACGATTGGCTTGCTTTTATACTATGCACGCAGCTGTGCTGTCACGACACAGCGGTTCCGCAGCATTAGAGTGATGGCGTCTAAGAAGGAGGTCTCTAATGGACCAAGAATACTATATTCGGGGGGCTCACAGGAAGGGGTTATGCTACCCCTGGAGAAGCTTGCCTGGAAAGCATTGGGGGATGCGATTGCCTCAGGCATTGACACAGATGGGATGCGGCGATTGAATCGATTACCACTCAATAACATTGCGGGAATAGGAGCTAGCGCTCAGTCCCATCCATTCTCACTCCCATGCATCTGCCAATTCTGATTCCTCACCTCACACATAACTATACTTGCACATCTTCTCAGCCCCTCCTCTGGTGGAGAAAAGACGGGAGTAGGGGAGGAGGGGGTGGATGGGATTCCACCCCGTGCTGAAGATGGCGAATGAGATGCGTGGTTGGACAAGTCACGGGCAGTGGAGGACGATGTGCTCCACGGATCTGATGGGTTCCCTACAAGGGCAACTGATGTTTTCGGGGGGGTTGTTAGTGCGGAAGCGCTGGACGTAAGTGCCTGTGAAGGCGTGGTCTGTCTGTGGCGATCTGGAGTGCGTAGTGCGCCATGTGAGCTTCGGTGTTTTGGTTTTCTTTCCATTCGCATCACGCTCCGTGTCGGTGGTTGCCATCCAGAGGGGGTGGTGTCTGTCATGTGTGTGTGTGGGGGGGGGGGGTGGTGGTGAGATAGCGGTGATGGTGTGATAAGGCTCCCTCCCCAAGATTTCTGCGGTTGAACGTTGAATTCCGGAATGAGCGTGTCCATGAGCCATTTGTCGTTCCACTGTTGGAGTGCGCGCCGTCGTGCTCTGTCCTTTTGGAATGCAGCCGATTGTACGCGATCTAGACCCTGGGGGGATCGCGTTCGCAGTCGCCATGTGCCGTGCCACCTATTGCCCTTCCAAGTCCTCATCCACCAGAGTCCAGACTAGAACAATCCGAACATTGGCGTGACGAAGTGATAGGGTAGTAAGTGATTGATGAAACATAAAGGAGTGTTTCTGCGCCGTTCTGTTACGCCGCCTGTAGTGCGGACAAAGAAGAAAAGATAAAGCGTATCAGGAGGGGCCACCTCATCGGTATAGAGTGCGAGAGCCTCGACCGTTTTGGCGATGCCAAAGACTTCGGCGTCAAACGGAGGACGTTTGGGGTTAATAAACGTTGATTATGTGGTGGTTGAATCATTGACACCAATGGGAATCAATGTCGATTGTGCAGCGATTGAATTATTTTTCTATTCTTGTGCTAGGTTCTACTGGTCACCGATCACCTGTGTTAGCTGGAGCCTTTCAAGCTCCGCCTTTGGCGCATCAGTACCAGAAGAATGGTTCATGATCGTGTTAAGTACGAAGGCTTGTGCGGATTCGGCACACATATCCTGATCACGAGAAAACAGGTACCATGAGCGATCAAGCAGGAAACAAGCGGTAGAATGAAACCCCGGAACCTGTACGTAAGGGAATGAACTGTGATCAGAGCACCGAGATATAAAAGACTGTACTTGCGATGAAGAATATGCTCCTTCGCCTAGTTCACAAAGCAGCGCAGTACGTGCTATTCGCAACTCCGTTGGAATATCACTCACGCTGGCCGTCCCGAATCGCAACTAGCGTACAACGTTCAAGATGACCATATGGGAAAACTGGGAAGAAGTCACTGACTACCTCCAGCCCACCCTGCGCAACCGCAAACTCTTCCGCTCTTCCTGTCCCAACTACGACGGCCATCACGACTCGTCCCAGAATCTCAACCAAGCTGCCGTCGACATCCTCGTTCAACACAACATCAACCGCATTGTCAGTTTCAACCAGGTCGCTTACAATGCGGAGGAGATGGATAGGTTGGTATAAGTTATGCATTTGTGTCAATGCTCAGGCGATTTATGGGTCTAGGTTGAGCAAGGCGAACATCATTTACCGTCATCTACCCGTCGAAGACTTCACGGCAGCCACAATCGACCAGCTCAGGCTCGCAATAGCGTTTGTGAGGGAGGGTTCGCCTGCCAACACGCTGATTCACTGCGGGTTTGGATACGGGCGGTCAGGCACCGGCGTATCGGCGGTGCAGATGTTCGCGACGTGGGGCGAGTTACCGAATGATGTTTGGAAGATCGGCGGAACCAATCATGTTGAGAGGCAAGTTCAAGTCGACGTTCTCAAAGAGCTCCAAACGAGGTACAAGAGGGGCGCCTGAAAGTACTTAATGTTCTGACACGAGCCAACGAAGGTCCCCTTCGAAGTTTACTTTTTGTATGCTCAATCTAGTGTCACGGAGTCGTTTACTTTCCATGCATGTAGGCAAGCGGAACAGAACGTGGTATGTCTCTCTATCAAAGAAATTGAAGGGGCCGTGCGGAGTTTGAAACGCCGATGTGAACAAATTGGGATCCTCACCTTGCTTGTACAAAGTGGGAATTACATAAGAATCCGGAAAATGACTCGTAAAGGCGTAAACATGTACAAAGCAAACAGAGACACCGTTTTTGCGAATCCTGTATTTTTGTACGGTGTCTTCTGTACATTTCTGAATTGGCTCATGTTCTGACTACTGTAATGGAATGCTTCTCCACACCAGTGACCATTGCTTACACCCAGACAAAGCAGGCGTTCTATTTGCGAACGTCTGTCATTCCTGTACATCTGACCTTCGGCATGACAAGAAACCCGTTCTCTCTTTAGCCAACGAAATGTGGGTTGGAGATGTACCTTTGGAGTTACAAGTCTCCCCCCCCCCCCCCCCCTCCCTGAACGAATTCACGGTAAATATGTAATAATAAACAAACAACCCACATCACAACCGTGGCAACCAAGCAAGAGAACGAGAATGCACGCAACATATTGTTGAATTTGAAAAGGTCATCGCCCTGAAAGGTAGCCACGAGCTAATGATAAGGTCACAGTCGACAAAGTCGACGCCTAGTGATCAAGTCCTCTCACAGAAGCAAACCTCGATAGAGTGCTTGGAAAAACTGTGTTTAAAATTTTGATTAGGATCAGTAGGAGAAGAGGTGGTGTACAACTAGTTTTGCGGAGCTGCTGAGAGCTGCTTGGAATGTATTTTCTCTTGTTTTCTAATAATGTAGGGGTTCAGTCCAGGTGTCGTGCCATGTATCCCGATCTCAGAGAATGTCAAACTCGACTTTATTCATCAAAGTTGTATGCCGCCAAGTCTACCTTTTTTACAGGATCTTGAAATGCGCTGGTGGACACACCCAATGAAATGATGGGTGTTCACTGGCATGCAGTTGGCTGTCTCGTGGGCCGCGTGATCGATTACCGCCCAGCTTACGGTCGGTCCTCCGGGAACGTTCAGGAATACAGAGTGTGGCATTTTGGAGAAGGCGAAGTACCAGTTGTATTTGGCCATTGGCCAAGCCACACCATACGGAACTGAACCACACTGTATTCTTGGCAGAGGAAACCGACGGTTATGTACCAGAGGATGGCGAGTTCGAAATGGTAAGTCTCCTGCAGCCCCTTTCTCTAGGGAATTACAAAAAGGTATTGATTTGTATGTGTGCACGCAGATCACATCTTCGAATCAGTACAGGACTCCGACTCGGAGTCCACGACAGATACAGGAGGTTACATAAACTTCTGCGACACTATGCTTATGTCTCTACACTTCAAGTTGGCTCATGCACTCGCCAACGTTACACGTGCAGAGAAGGTTGAAGGTTGGGCAATAAAGAGAAGGGTGATTTCGTGAACGAATATCCCCGAAGGGCTACAGACGGACCCTTTTCCGACGGCTCATCAGAGAATCCCAATTGTCTCCTTGGGAGTTTTCCGTGCTTATTTCCTTATGGACTAGGAGGGTTTGAAGTTAATCGACCGAGACCGGTGTCTTATGAAGCCCATGTACGCTGGTCCCTTCGGTTTTCCAGAGTATGGATAACCTTGCCGAAGTCATCGCGAATAAGGTCTGAACGGGCTTAGCCAAATACAACCGGTACTTCACTTTCTCCAAACTTCAATACTCTGTATACCTGAAATTTCCCGAAGGACCGCAAGCCAGGTGGTAATCGATTACGCGGCCCACGAGACAGCCAACTGCATGAACACCCGTCACTGGGTGTGCAAGCACATGTCCACTAGCGCAAGACTCCCATTCAAGATCCTGTAAAGGGTAGACTTGGCGGCATACAACTTTGATGAATAAAATCGAGTTTGACATTCTCTGAGATCGTGATACATGGCAGTGAAAACCGAACATAGGGGTCACCCACGACACCATACGGACTGAACCCCTACATTAGTAGAAAACAGGAGAAAACACGTTGAGAACGTTGAGGTTTCCAGCACGCGCGAGGCCGGTGAGGCTCGCGTTGTCGATCATACCCGTTTCCAATTGATTAGCTGGACTACAGTACAGTATCACAGTATATTGATACGTGAATATTGCGGTACAGACGGCTATCAGTCTTTCTAGACTCGTACTTATACCTCGGTTGTTTATCGTGTACACCTCAGTCATCGCTCGTATAGGCGAGTTTATTTCGTCTGTCTAGTGTTCGTTCCGTGCCTTCGCACACCGTTCGCATCTCTCGCGTGAGCCTCGTTCCCCGTCGCGGACCCTATAACCTGCTAGACGTTATACCATATCCGATACGCATCATCAATTTGCAGTTCAACCTCCACAGAACATCAGATGTATTTTTGTACTGCTTTGTCTGTGACGGTCTGCCCGAACCGGAGTTAAGGTTAGGGTCTGCGGCTGAGTCATCTAAGTGGGTTTGGGACGAGCGACTGCTAGCAATATTTTCTGTTTGTAACACCATCGTCCTCCCTGAGAATGCCACCCAAAGCAGACATCAACAAGGCCGGTTGGGAGCAGAGCGAATTTCCCATCCTTTGCGAGACATGTGCGCCCGTAGCTTTTTCCCACCACCTGACAGCCGTCTAATAGACATCCGAAAGGCCTGGGGGACAACCCGTTCATCCGGATGGTACGCGCACAATTCACATTTTCTTTTCACCGAATGCCAACCTTTTTTTCTTTCTTTTTCCGTAAAGTCCAAGCAAGAGTTCGGACGGGAATGCGGGACGTGCGCGCGCCCGTTCACCGTCTTCCGCTGGAACCCAGGCGCAGGCATGCGCTTCAAGACGACCGTCGTCTGCCAGACCTGCGCCAAGACGCGCAACGTGTGCCAGACGTGCCTCCTCGACCTCGAATACCACCTCCCGACGCAGGTCCGCGACACCGCGCTGGGCGTCGCGAACGAGGCGCCGACCAGCGACATCAACCGCGAATACTATGCGCAGAACCAAGAGTCCAAGGTGCGCTACCCAGTCAGTAAGGCGTGTTTTTGACATATATATAATGTGCAGTTTGCCGGGAGCGAGAACAAGCTGAATGATGGTCGCGCGTCGTCGGCGGGTCGGGAGATGCTCAAGCAGCTGGCGCGGACGGAGCCTTATTACAAACGCAACCGGCCACATATATGTTCTTTCTACGCCAAGGGGGACTGCAATCGCGGCACGGAGTGCCCATACCGGTACGATTACCTTCTTCCCCTGCGCGGTATAGTAGGATCGAGGGCTGAGTCCGCTCATTTTTTATAGACATGAGATGCCAGTGGAGAACGATTTGTCAAAGCAGAACATCCAAGATAGGTATCTTGGACAAAACGACCCCGTCGCGCGCAAGATCTTGGCTGGGCATGCCGACAAGCAGGGTCTCAAGCCGCCAGAAGATGAATCTGTGGTACGTCCTCCGTCCAGTGTCTCAAAGTTTGGTGGCTCACATGCACCCAGATGTCGCTATTCCTATCCTCCTTACCTGCGTCGGCAACGGAGGATACCGTCCGCACACGCGTCATCAAGTCACTACCCGGTGTTGAACCCACATCTCTGCGCTCGGTAGTTCACGTCGCGAAATCAAGGTGAGCCCCCCCCACCTCTTGTCAGAATTCCCCTCATAGTGCCCAAACTCTAGATGCGCATTTGTAAACTTCAAAGACCGCGTCTCGGCGGAGCGCGCAGCTGAAGCATGGGCCAACGGGCTCGACATGGACGGCGAACGTCTTGGGGTACGCTGGGGACGGAGTAAAAATACCTCAGCCACAACCCCTGCAGTCCCAGCTGTAACAGCAGCGTAAATGTCAGTTGTCGCCCGCCACGCATATCCCACGCTCTGATTGTTTGTTGTGTATCTTATGGTTCCAGTGTGTTTCAGAATAGAGTAATGATAAAAAAATTAAGGAACAGGAACGGCGTGAACAAAGTGTCGTAGACCGTCGCTATGATGGCACCACAAAGCCTCCGATGATAACAGCAGCCAACCAGGTCGCGAGCGGCTTGACGTTTGCACCCGTCGCCAGCGCCCAACCGAAGTTGATCAGCCCAGGACCAGCTGCATGCGGCACACGTCAAAATGACTATCATTAGCAGCGATCTAGCGGCACGTCGTCCCAAAAGAAGCTTACGGCAGATACCTTCAATCCCCCATCCGACACCGAACAAAGCAGCGCCTGTCAACAATCGTGCGTCAACCTTGCCCTTTTTCGGCACGCGCGCCGTCCCAATGCGATAGAGCAACGTGGTGAGTGGGATTGCGCCGACGGCGAGGTACGCAAGCGACGAGTCGAATGCCGTATGTGCCGGTGTCAACAAGAACGCGAGGACACGCCGCGAGTCGGAAAGGTTGGACAGACGCAGCGCGAATGCAAACCCGAACGCGCTGCAGAACGCGACTGCCCGGCGCGCGTGGACACCCGCGCTAATCACGCGCGAGGCGGCGAAGGTCGAAACGAGAGCCGCGACGCCGCTGGTTAGAAGAGCGCCGCCGTGAGCGCCGAGCGACGGGTCCCCCGGTATAGGGAGGAGCGTGCCGTGGAAGAGACTCGCGGTGAGCGAGGCTGTCGCACAGAACGTCGCGGTTGCGGCGATAGATCTGGGGTGTGCAAATCATATTTGCGACCATAAACGGTGAGCACGCGACGCCGGGGATTTCTTGTAACGGACCAGTAACGGACCTGCTGGAGAAATGTGACAGGCCACAAATCATGTGTCTGCCGCGGGCAAGAAAAAGGGGTGGTGGTGAGAGAATGTCGCCATTGGTAGTCATGAGGCAAAAACCCCAGGTTGTACCTACCCGGACGTGCAACCGTTGCTCATCTGTTCGTGGCCAGGTGATGACATTACTGCAGGCAATGGACTAGTATCATAGTCTGACGGACCTTTGCACCTGCGCCGACAAGCAGCCCGGACAGCATGAGGGGGAGTGGAGCAGTGTCTCCTACAGTAGGCTTGTCCCCCTCGATGACCGCAACGGCAACACCACCGAGGACTAATCCGAGCACTGACATAGCGTCTTCTAGCCTACCGCGCGCGGCGCCATGCATGAAACCAGAGATGCCGAAGGTGTTATTATTGAAGGAAAGAAGGGCCTGTACGGGGAAAGCGAGGCAGACACCACCGAGAAACGATTGAAGAGGAGTGGGACCGGGCAAAGACATGATGAGGTGGGTATATGCGGGGGGGATATGACATTTTAGAGAGAGAGCGGAGTGAAGAGACCAGATTTTGAGCTATTTTCTTGTGCGTCTCGGACCGGTGAAAGTCCGGTGGATGGATTTCAGGGGATCGTCGCACTTCTGCTCTTCTATTTCACAGGGTGTCAATCGGTCTCATGTGAATGCAGAACCTGACAGTTATTCGTCCTGCTGTCATTTCACATGGAGACACTGCAACGCATAGAGACGTCAGAAGGACAAACCATTCACCCAGTCTCAGCTGAAGTCCTGTCAAACTAGAGCATGAAGCATGATTCGCAAGAGACGCGGCTGATACCAACCGGATATGGCTTTGTGGCCCCAGCAAGATCACTACGATAGCTGATAAGTGATAGTCGATAGGCACGCATCTAACCCCGTGGGGACACTTTGGCGCCCGCCGCAAGGTAAGTACTTATAATAAATAGATAGCGAGATCGTCGACGAAAATATCATTACTGTCCATTCGTCCTCTGAAATATGCTCATCACAGGATACACAACTACGATCCTGAACCGAGGTTTAGACCAAGCTGTTTTGCCAGGGTCTGTGCATAACAGGAAGGGTCAACTCAGATTGACAGTAGAAGAGATGAGTGAACGGACCTCTAGGTCACTCGAAGAAATAGGGCAGGTGAAGGAGATTGAGTCGCTGATGGTTGGCGAAACCGAAATAAAGAACACTTTCACGCCGACAGTCAACTCGTACTTGATTGTCAAATCCTTTTGCGGCGAGGCGAGGCATTTTGCCGCAATGTCGGTTATAATGGCAGAACTCGGATCAATGCTCTCCGTGTAGTCGATCGTGAACGGGAATGTGAAGCTCGTAGTGGAACGCGACGGTAGCTTCACATTGCTGAGTGTTCCATTACCGATGTATGTATTGTTAATAGGGTAGATGATCTATACTGGCGGTCAACGTATAGATGGCACGCAGATGGACCGGTACTCACGTTAGCCGTCACATGGGTAAGTTTCGCCGAGAAGTAATTTGGGTTGACAACTCTATAAGCAAACAAGTCAATGGTGCCGTACACCGCAGGGAGATCGTCGACACCCACTGCACAGGAAGGCCCAATTTGACTTGAATCCCGTCGTTCACGACATTGACGCCTTGTGTGACAACTGGGGACTGAGATCCCCCGGCATTAGTCAAATGCCATTCTCAAATATGATCGAAACTTACCGTGTTGTTGTTGCTCCCGATAATGATGTCCGGGGGTTGTATCCACTGAAAACAGGGATAAGTGCGCGCTTGAGGGAGAGTGTAGAACCAACGTACTAATGCGAGGCAGAGAGCGATCGCGATTACGAGGAATAAAGCGATGAAAACGGTACAGCAGAAGAAGCGGCACAAACACCGCAGGCCGCCTCCCTGGAGAGCAGAGCAAAGAAATGTCGGCGTCAACTCCGTGCCAAGCAAGCTCAACTCGCACATACCCGTGTCCATAGATGGCGACCCTGCTGGTAGCGCCACGTCCGCACATTACGAGGATTCCTATGTCAGGAGAAGTGTGAGCATGCCGCGGTCCACGGTCCATGCGGGAGACAAAGCACGGACCCATTCCGGGGAGTTGCGCTGAACTCGTCGGCGTAGAAAGTAGGCTCCTCCTTATTTTCATGATTTAATGGGTCCGTTGAGTGCCCCTGAGATAAAGGGTGGATGGGTTCATCCTGGTACGGTTCTTGAATCCTCCCCTGATCGTTGGAATCGTGTCGTTGGTGCGTGTTGTATGGATCAAAGTGGGAGCCATCGTAGTATGCATCGTGCTGCTGGTTATCGTTATAATATTGGCTGGCCTCACCAGTAGCATAAGGGGGCATTGTGATGATGGTTGTGGGACAATGAAAAGGGAAACTCTACGATGCTTGGCTGCGCAGCAACAGGTATTGGAGCGACCATGCTACAGCATTGAATAAACCTGAACAAACAACGCTCGGCCGGGGTGGCGCCGTGGGTGGAAACCCACCCCTGTGCTGTGCTACCAAGTGTGCTACAGCGCTGCAAGAGGGATTGGAACGCAAACGCCATCTACGTAGTCACACTCTGCGCGCGGACCAAGGGGGGACACCTTGGTGCTTAACATGGTCTCTTCCGATCCACCGAGGCGAATTTAATCAGAAGTTTGACACTTTTGACAAGACTTTTGGGGGCTCTGCCAATTAAAAACCGTTGACAAGGGGATATCGGCACGTGCTCTGAAATATCTCCGCTTCTGAGTCCTTTTGCCGAGATTTATAGCAACGTCACCGTGGACAGTTGGGTCGATAAAGTGGACCCCCATTTATCCGATTACAGTACTCACTTGTCACGGCCGAAACGTCTCGGTGAAGAGGAAAACTGGTTTATATGCACGAATTTTGATGCACAAAGTTGAAAACAACCTTTGTCTCCCGCCTAACTATGTTTAATGACCAAAAGAGCTTCGAGTTTGCAGGCAAAGGCGTCATCAAGGGCTTAGATATATTTTTGAAATATCCTACTGGAACCGCTTCGGTCGCATCCAGCCCCGTAGGGTCTAGACTACGATCAATACTCATACGAGCGACTAGACTCGTGTTCGAATGAGCATTTATGAAGGGTCGCAAGCGACTGGAGCGTCCCAAGCGCAGCCGGCACCTCGTAGAGCGAACGGTCACCTAACGAGCGGCACGATGACTCATTTTGACAGGGGGAGGCGAGACTTTCAAGCTCGAGAAGCCCGGAAGTCATCTATCATAGTCAGGGAGGGAGTTCAGTATTCGCTGATTCCGCACTTTTTGGTTTAATTTAGACGGTTATGCGCTTCTCGACAGGAGGTCAGCCAACATCCGCTGCAGTTGCCAAATCTCAGCCATTCAGGGTATTGGCATTGGTTATCTTGTCTGACAAAATAAAACTATCATCGGATAAGAGGGGTCATCGCTTAATATAGTAGGGGTATCACCTCCGAGGGTGTTACTGCTGGTGGGCGAATAGTGGCACTATACGGAACACTGGCACGCGCGGCTGTAGGCTGACGCTACCACCCGTCGCCTGCATTAGTACCAATAATCTCAGAGATGATAGCTGACGCGCGGACATTTCTCATTCGTGCGCAGCAGTCGAAATGCCTAGTTTAGCCGTAAGACTCTCATCGCGAACAAGAAACCGGAGACCTGATTGCCGACATCAAAGACGAAATGTTCTGAGTACTTGGCCCAGTCAAGACTCGGTTGCGCCTCTTCTAGGTGACTAGTACATCCCCCTTCTTTTTTTTTTAAGACACACCTGTGTTCAAAGACCTCGCCAGTAGATGTTCCTTCAACGACGCAGTTTATTATTTGCGATGAGATCATTTATTTGGGACCATAAGTTACGCGACCATCAACTATGGTTCAAGAGACTGGTCGGACCGAGAATGCTCAGCCCATCCTTGTCCCGGAAAAGAATGGGGTCCTCTGTCCTCCGTGCATAACGGGTTCGGGGTTGCCGGCCCTAGAATGTATCCGAGGCCCGCCAGCTATAGGAGCAGTGGGAACAAAGCGCCTTGGGTCTGGAGTCTGAGGAATGAAGCGCGGGTTCGCACCCTGTGATGTTGACGTCCGAGGGGTGAAGCGACCAGATGCCATGGCTTGATTGCCAACAAGATGCACGTCGGCCGGTCCAAAAGGAGTGCTTGGTGGTAGAGGACGCTGCATTTGGTTTGATACATCGCCGGGAGGCGGCTGACCACGAGCACGAGAAGGGAAACCCCCAGATTGCAACCCCCCGTTAGCCTTCTCTCGAGCAACCGAAGGAGGTGGCGGCATCATCGTGCGCATCTGCTGTTGGTACGGAGTCCCCTGTTGGGGCTCCGAGGCGTCTAGCTGCCCCTGCTGCGAATGCGAAGGGACATATGTGTACTGTCTGAGTAAGTGTTAGTATAGTTCTCGTCGATTCGTCCAGAGCATACCGCAATCGACTGGATAACGGACGCCGGTCTGCTGGCGAGTCCTTCGGATTCGCAATTGTCGCATTTGAGGACCGTTGTCCGAGCACAGGTGGCTGACGGTCAGGGGGAAGAGTCAACCTGTTGGGTCCCAGGGGCGTCGTCACTGAGCGAGGACTCGAAAGATGCCTCCCATCGGCGCTGTGTTTGGTAAAGAACGAGGAGTGTCGAACGGACTCAAGAAAACGCTCACTTGTATGCGTCTATTCTTCGACGCTTGCTACCGGAATTTGGGGCGCTCATTGTTCCATTACTATCTAGACCAGCATATAGTCGTAATTGTTCGTTTTCTGCTCGAAGCTCCTCAACCATCCTTTGGAAGTGTCGATCAGCTAACTACAACGAGCAAGGGGACTCACGCACTTCCTTAAATTCTTCAGCTCTTCCCGCTCGTGCTTGACTCGTATAATGATATCTCTCTGCTGGGCCATCTTTTCCCGTTGAAACCGGATGAGCGAAGCTAGCATATCTTGTTGAAACTGAAAGGACTTAGCCCGGAACTGATCGCGAAATGAGACATTTGCGGACCTTGACTGCATAAGATATAGTGTCCATTGCACGAGGTATCGAACAAAACCAATCAGACATTGGAGGGTCCAGCTTTTGCGGCTTTCAGGTCCTTGTCAGAAATGCTAAAGGTAAGATTCGCACCTCCTTTTGAAGGGGCATCATCTGTATCTGCTGGCTTCCGCATACACAGCATGACTGATCGGCATCTGACGGCAAGTTCTTGTCGATTTAACGAAGCTCTTCCAGATGATGCCGATTTACTTAGGTGGACGTTGCATATGACATGCCCACATTCGGTGAGCCAGAATGGGACTTGAGGAGGAGCAGATGGTCCCGAGGAGAAGGGTAGATGGCACTTGGAGCAAGTAACAAACTCCCAGATATCAAGGTCGTTGGGTGAGGAGGAGGAAACATGGGACATGCTGAAAGTTGTGAGAAGCGGGACGTGAGAGCTTTATGTCCGATAAGGTTTATTGAGTGTCTGATAAGAGTTTCCATGTGACATTATCCCTTCCACGTGACCGCGATGGGATTCATTAATTCACGACTTTTGCACGGACTAGGCTCGTGACCAGCCTGTATATGATAATCGATATACAGGCTGGTACAGCTGGGTTTTAATTCCTATAGCGTTGGTTTTCCCAACGATTTTGACCTGCCCTGAAGCGGATTCGCGGTTTGGCGGCGTCGCTCGGTGTCTGCATATGCGTTTCTTCTCCTCTAATCTTCGGGACAGTACCTAATAACCATTATAAGCTGGAATCAGACCAACTTCCGCTGCTGGACCATCGGACGAATATCACGATTAAATTGAGGTCTGTCACATTCCTGAAGCGCTCGATTAGCACAAGCCACATGCTCAAGATTGCCATTGTGGACTGCGTAAAGTATGCTGAAAGCCCTGATGTCGCCTTTGCGGGTCCCTATGACCCACACTGATGACCTAAACCGTCCCTGATCGCTAGGGAACAGGGAACGCGTCTAAGGTGTGTAGGAATTGGAGGTGTGAAGTGGCACAAGGTGTCGCGCAGGCCTCTGCTGGGCACGAACTGTTGTATGTGGGTCTGAAAAGATCGCGGACGCGTCTGAGTTGAAGGGCTAAGGCCGCGCGCGAGTGCGGCGAGGTCGGGAGATGCTACACGGAGCCTGAGGGTCGGGTGGTCGCAAGTGATCGGAGGCGGTCGCGCACGCGTCGGCGCGGCACAAAACTCCGTATAGGTGGGCTGTCAGAGTCGAGAACACGTCGGGTTAGAATTGCTAAGGCGCGCGCCAGTGCGGCGCGCTGGGGGACACAAGGGATGAGCTTCACTGAGCTCAAAGTCCGAAATCTGAGGGGAGAAATCTGCTATTAGAAGTCTGAGGTGTGAAGTTGTAATTACATGGGCTA
>JAKELI010000545.1:0-31416 GCA_021525025.1 Lactarius hengduanensis
GGAGGCTTATCACTGCCCGTGGCATCGTCACTCGAGTATCAGAGGTCAAGCCACTACTGCTGGTCAATGCTTACACTTGCGACGTTTGCGGATCGGAGACATTCCAAGAAATCTCCAGAAAAGAGTTCACTCCTATTGCCGACTGCCAGAACGAGAACGAGTGCAAGAGGAACAATATCAAAGGTTCTCTACACATGCAAACACGCGCTTGCCGTTTCAGCCCATTCCAGGAAGTGAAGATCCAGGAGATGGTATCTGTCCGAGATTTCTTTTGAGTGTCCCCCGCTCATTGTCCATTCAGGCGGACCAAGTTCCTGTCGGTCATATCCCTCGATCGATGACCGTGCACGTCAATGGCAGCCTCACACGTACGATGAGCCCCGGTGATATTATGCACTTGGGCGGCATTTTCCTCCCTATTCCCTACACTGGTTTTCAAGCCGTTCGCGCGGGCCTCCTTACCGACACCTACCTGGAAGCGCACTATATTCACCAACTGAAGAAGCAGTATAGCGAGATGGAAGTCACCGCGGATATGCGAGCAGCTATTGAGCGACTGCACGATGATCCGACGGTGTACCAGAAGCCCGCCTTCAGTATTGCCCCAGAGATCTATGTACACGTCGACGTCAAGGAGGCGTTGCTACTACTCCTAGTCGGTGGTGTCACGAATACGATGGGTGATGGGATAAAAATCCGTGGGGACCTCAACGTCTGTTTAATGGGTGACCCTGGTGTGGCGAAATCGCAGTTGCTGAAGTATATATCAAAAGTGGCACCTCGATGCGTCTACACCACTGGAAAGGGTTCATCGGGGGTTGGTCTAACGGCCGCTGTCATGCGCGACCCTGTAACAGATGAAATGGTTCTCGGTGCGTTTCGTTCTCCCATATCGGTTTCTTATCCAGATACTGACACGAAGTCGCAGAGGGTGCGCACCTGTCTTGACAAACGACGGGATGTGCTACATCGATGAGTTCGACAAGATGGGCGAGTCCGATCGGACGGCAATACACGAAGTTATGGAGCAACAGACCATCTTTATCTCGAAAGCGTGCATCACCACGATCCTCAACACACGCACGTCGATCCTCGCTGCCGCATATACTCTCTATGGCCACTACAACCCTAAGGTATCTCCAATTGGGAACATCAACTTTTTAAATAAAAAAAAAAAAAAGCCGATTTATTCCGCGGCAGTACATAGTACAAGAACAGTCTCCACCTCTTTGAAGAGAGTGAACTTTATGAAACACAGGTATTGTAAGCGGAGCCTCACGTGCAGACAGGCGGTAAATATTCCGAGACATGATCCGAGAACAGAAGGGCACCTTCCAAGGAAGCCGGGTAAAAAGGGGAGCGCGGTGCGCAGGGTGCATGATGCGATGGAACATCAACTTACCAGCAGCGCTTCTCTCCCGTTTCGACTTGCTCTTGTTGCTGGACAAGCCATCGCGCGACGACGACGAACGACTTGCGCAACACGTCACCCACGTCCATATGTACAACAGGCACCTAGAATTTGAGTACGAGCCGCTCGAGCCAGCCCTAATGCGGTACGGGACTCCCTTACCCCATCTGCCCTCACTCACTCACGACTAACTACCCTACACGCCTCTACAGAGCATACATCGCCCTCGCCCACCGGTGTCGCCCTGTTGCCCCTCCCGACGTGTCATCCTACATCGTCGACTCTTACGTGCGCTTGTGCAAACAGTCCAAAGACAACGTATAGCGCGACCGCTCGCACGTGCATGTGTCTGCGCGCGCGCTGCTCGGAGTTCTGCGGCTCGCGCAGGCACTCGCGCGGCGGTGCTGCACGCGGACGTGGACGAGGCTCTGCGACTGATGGCGGCGAGCAAGGAGGGCCTGCAGGACGAAGATGGGGACGACGCCGACGCACGTGACGCGGACCGCTCCGACACCAGCTGGGTATACATCAAGGACACGGCCCAGGCTGCAGTGGCCGCCGGCACGGGGCGCGCGATGCGGGAGCGCCCGCGCAGACTCGGGCGTGGGCCGGATCACGAACGCGATGTGCAAGACGAGGAAGGAGAGGGGGGCAGCCCACTGGACGTGCCCTCGATGATGGGCATTCGGGCGCGCGTGGTATACTGAGGCACAGTTAATGACAACGATTCAAGACGTGAGATTGTGCTACCCGTATTACCTTTTTGCAGAAACTGAAATTTCTGCTTTCAGTTCGAGGATATCAACATTTGGACGTGCGTTGCGAACAGCTCAAAGCTGAGCTTTCCATCGACATGTACATTTTTCGTACCGTAGGATGGGCCTGGCTTTGCATTCTCTATCTTAATTGCTATTTTTCGTGTAACGTTCATATATCCCGACTATCGCTATCGCAATATTGTTTGAGGTATGCATGTATTCCAATCGTACTATGTACGTTCGATCCTATAGCGGCGACCGTCGTTAGGCTAGGTTGTCCATTTCGCATCTCAAACTTGCGCCCCGAAGCTGACATTCGCAACCAGTCATAAAAAGTTTGAGACATCCGAGTCCTCACTGGCAACAAATATCGAGGATGGTGAGATTGCCCGTACCAGATAGTGGAATCCTGCAGATTCAGTCTGATTCAGAGCATCCAAGTTTGGAACCATTGAGAGAGATATCCAATCACAGCAAGCGCGTCGCGTCCATGCTAGGCGAATCGTCGTTCTCGGAGATTCGTTTAGAGTTCGGAGAATGCCGCCAATCGGACAGTTGCTGAGCGAGCACAAGAGCGTTGTTCGGGAAGCCAATAGATTTTCAAGAGATGTCTATATGAGAAAGCTACTGCAGTTGAATACAGTAGGTCGAGCTTAAGGCTCTAGGTGGTTACAGTGTAGTCCTCGAGAATTACAGAGATCGAGTCATACGGAAGGTGCGAGAAGTAGTCGAGTCATACGGAAGTGAGTCAATACTAGTCCGAGTCAGAGCGTAACATGTTGTATCTCATGCCTCCAAAAAGTTGTTCTCCAACTGGAGTCTCTGAGCCTCAGATGAAGATGTGGCCGCACCCACTCCCCTAAGCTCACCCCTGTCCGTGGTGACCGTTAAAAGAGGATTGGACGGTTGTCCGTCCGTAGATTGGGAACGCGGACCGTTTGCCAGCGGGCGGAGCCGCGCAAGCTCCTTGTCTGACAGACCAACATAGATATTCACCGCACCTGGCAACGGGAGCGGTGACTCGTCCTGGGAATATGGGCGGTGGGACAACAGTTGCTGCGAGTCCGTCTGAGGCCCCGCGAGTGCTATCTCGGTGGTAATTGGCCGTGTTGGGTCGAACAGCGTCACAGTGTCCTCTGATACAACTTCGCTCTGAAACGAAGGCTCAGCGGATGCCAGTGTGCGTCTGTAATCTCGTCTCCGCCGACGCCATACTACCAAGGCGATGGCCCCAATTGCGAGCAAAGCCGCGACGCCACCTATGACACCCTTGGTAACCACTGATAAGCTGGTGTGCGGTGTTGATGATGTCCCCTTGGATGTCCCAGTCGTCGTGGGATCGGCTGTGATTAATACGACCGGTGCTCTGAAAAAAAAAAGTAAATGGGAGCCCCGAATATAAGATGATTTCCCTAAACGAACTCGAGAGCCAATGGCGCATACATTGCACCTTGTGCGGGGCTAGTAGACAGAGATGCGGTCATATCAATTATCATCCGACAAATGCAAATCCCGAGGAACTTACCTGGGTCCTCCCCCCAAGATAGTTGGGATCAGCTCGCCTTGTCCGAATGGGATGAGCGGGTAGGTAGACTCTCTATTGTGAACCCTTGAAATAAGATTTGTGCGTTGATCTTGATTTGGCATCACGGCGGCCGCAAACATGCTCCAGCCTAAAACCACATCAGCTGAGGCAACTACAAAGTATAGCTCTACTGACTGGATAATGGCCCGGGGTTATCTACGTCTGAATCGAGGTTGTCGACTGGCATGCCAGAATTGCCGAAATTCAAAGTCAAGGAGAGGTTATTGACGAAAGTACTTTGACCATCATAGACCTGGAAACCGAGTCGGACGAATGTCGAGATAATGCAGAAATCAGCAGACACAGACCGATGATTCGACAACGCTGGTGTTCAGCCAGACGTCGGCAAATAGATTATAACCTAATGTCCACGAGCCCACTTGGTCGTATATTGCAAGTAAGTGTTTATCACTTGTCAGTGCAAGGCTCTTCCATTGAGCGTAAAGACTCGCAGCTGTACTCTATAGGCTGGTTAATGTCGATAGTACGCAATACGCAAAAGGGTTGCACAGACAGAATACTTGTTGACGTCGGCATCCCGCTTGACAATTGAACTCATTTTAGACATAGCTTCGATAGCAATGATACCCTTGATCGCCAGGTTAGTTTGATTATCGGCAGATAGTCCATCCGCAGAGAACCTGTGTCGATAGTCATTCAAGTTGTCGGTGATAATAAGCATTAAATGAGATAGCGCACTGATCGTGGACCAACAGTGTCGCGTTAGACAGATAATTAGCCCAGGGAATCAGTACCTGTATCATACTGTCCAGTTTTGTTGGTCCTACAAGGGTTCCAACCTGAAAGATGAGTGCTGCACGTACGTATCTGCTTATCAGGCCAACGTCTCCACTTGCACGAGCGTGGGCATAAGTCATGATCAACATATTCCCAGAATCTTTATAGCGAACGAGGAATTGGTCAGCGATATACAAGACCTGCTGGAGAGGTACAAACGTTCTACTCCTTGATCGTTTGGAGAATTCGTGACTGTCACATCGGGATAATCCGTCCCTTTGCATTCTCAATAATCAGTGCATCGAATCTAGCCTTTCCTATTCTAAGACGCACCGATATCGGCAGCAGCGTACGGGTAGGTGTATATTTGTGACGCCTGTAGCTGAAACAATGGCGCGAGGAAGAGTCCACCTAGATTAGGATCGATGTACATGAACGCTGGGAAGGCAGAATACAGCGTCTCGACGGCATTGACCCGGCTTGACATCGTCAGAATCGGTCTCCCACCCGACGCACACAGTTAACTCACTTTGTGTTCGATCCACCAATATTCCTCATAAACGCCATCACATCAGACTTGTTGAAATAACCATCTGCGTCAATCCCAATTGTCAGGTGAAAGCTGCCGTATACTTGTGCGGCCGCGAGGGACACCAAATCCCCAAGTGGTCCAGAGATAGGAGAAGCTTGCTGGAGTATCTTCAGATCGAGTTCCTGGGCTCTCGAAGAAGCATTGGCGAAATCACTAATAAAATCAGCCTTATACAATAATATGAGACAAATCTGAGTCGTCCATCAACGAATGTGGATAGTGGATACGGACCAAGATGTCGCCCTTGCCCAAGTCCTTGCCACCATATTTTCCCTGGTAGAGCAACCTACGTTGCTGAGTGGCTCCAGATAGGTCCGTGTAGTTGATAACTGGGTTTACGTCGTATCCGATAACCGAGATGATGGGATCCTGCGTAGCTTGGATGGTGCCGAGGTCGCGTGATATGGCGAAAGCTGTCGAGTCATAGTCATGGGCCGTGTCATGTATTTGATCCAGGTTACCCAAGACCCCATTAAGCTGGAATAATTCACGGGAAGCTGAAGCCTCAGATACAGTGGTTGTAATGTCACCATGAACACCCTGAATCACCAACTATGAGGGGAAGAATGCAGATCGCACCGTTGCCACTCACCGACTGCATGCCATAATACAATGTGCCCCATTCGGGTTGAGGGCGAATGGCATGGTTGAAGTGGCCACCATTAAGTGCCACTCCAGCAGCTGTCGTGGACTCGTAATCCAACTGGGTTATCCCTGACGACCATCCTGAAACGACTTTGAGACGCAATGGAGCGCGAATAACAGCTTCACCCACCTAAGTTGAGATCCGAATACACCTGCATGGCATGAGCCGTACCATCCAGAGACTCTGCAGTGAATGTCATGTATGAGAATGGGATTGATTGCTTGACCCAATCTCCGGGCTACGATGGAAGTGTCAGTAGATAATCCTGGCAACGACGGGTAACTCTAGTCCTGAGTTACCTCGATCGGATTCAAGAAGGTGAGAATAATTTGCATGGGTCCGGCATTCTGCGGTGAGCATTGGTCTGGGTAGGTGAAACCACCACGTCGGTGAGGTTGACAGTTGTATTTACGGTAGACGCATTTCCCAGAAACAAGTAGGTGCTATTGTCGACACGGACGAGGACGACAAGGTTAAGGACCTAAAGTGCGGTCAGCTTTGGTGTTATGCCGAGCGAGGATGAACGTACATCCAGGCTTGGATCCCAACCAGAACGAGCTTGTTGGACCTGGGAAAAGGTAGTCGTTTGAAGTTATTCTTGGGTTAGACGGCTCGTCGGAAAGGTAACCCCAACAGTTTAGGTATGGTGAGCGAACGAAAAGAGGGATTGCCGCGGGATAGAACGTCTGCTGGGCCCTTGCATAATGAAAAAGGGAAAAGATGAGGCCCGAGATTAGCAGGTAAATCATTTGCGGGTTGTCGCCTGAGTCGGCTCTCGATGGTGAAGAAATCTACTGCAGGGAGGTGGTAATCTCGTCGCGCAGAGAGGCACAACGTTTAGTTACGATGGGTGCGAGGTTTTAACCAGTAACATTGGCCGTGACCAACATCGAGTAAAAATACAATCCACATCAGCAGAGCGAAGAATCTTGAGGGGAAGAGCTTCGCCCGTCACACATCACGAGGGAAGGCTTCTGATTCCTCTGAGTTATGAGCATTGCCAACAGCCATCAGATAATAGAAGGAACAACCAGTTTTTTGAGCGTGGTAATATCAGTGAAGACAGAGATAGCTGGCATCACCACCCGGACTAAAATTCTTCTCTCCCTTGGATCGTAGGATCAGGTGCCGTCATAGAGAAAACCAAGGCAGCCAGTGGATATGGATCTATACTAAAGTAGCGTCGATCAAGCCAATCGTTATGCTCGGTTCGGCGAGCTCCTACCTATGTATTGTATAGATGATGTACAAATCTAAGCGCTGCCATTCTCCAAGGATGTCAGGTTTTCATCAGCACATTTTTTCCGAGTGGCAGGCTGTGACTGGTTGGGGAATCGCCTTTGTGATGTACTGATGAGGCTGAGTCCCAGTGATATATCACATATCCATACTTCCGTGAGTTCATGATCTAGGAGTATCGTGTGAAGCGCCACCGCACGATTTGGGACAAGTTACAGGAATGAAGCTTAATGAAAAGCTCTGTAATGTATGCGTTCTTGTATGCGTTCTCAGGCTGCCGACGAAGCGTGACGGTAGCCAGTGGCACTGCGCTGCAAGCCGTACTCGCCTGTTTTCAACCTTCCCCAGCTTGCTCCCCAGGTCGCTGCCATGGGGTCCTCCTTCCATTTCGATCTTCCGCCAACATTACCACACCCACTGGGAACGACATACACAGTATTTGGAGAATTCATCGATATTTCGGCTTTTGATAACACTCCTACCCGAATCTCATTGTGAATTCATCTACAAATCCCAGCCCAGGGTCCTCTTGTTGACAACCGGGCCATTTACTGTCTATGGCTGCTACAATACAACCCCAAGGTATCTCCAATTGAGAACATCAACTTACCAACAGTGCTTCTTTCCCGTTTCGACTTGCTCTTCTTGTTGCTGGACAAGCCATCGCGCGACGACGACGAACGACTTGCGCAACGCGCCACCCACGTCCATATGTATAACGGGCACTTAGAGTTTGAGTACGAGCCGCTCGAGCCAGCCCTAATGCGGTACGGGACTCCCTTACACTATCTGCCCACTCTTTCACGACTAACTAGCCTACAAGCCTTTACAGAGTATACATCGCCCTCGCCCGCCGGTGTCACCCTGTTGTCCCCCGACGTGTCATCCTACATCGTCGACTCTTACGTGCGCTTGTGCAAGCAGTCCAAAGACGACGTACAGCGCGACCGCTCGCGCACGCACGTCTGCGCGCGAACGCTGCTCGGAGTTCAGCGGCTCGCGCAGGCACTCGCGCGGCTGCGCTTCGCCGCGGCGGTGCTGCATGCGGACGTGGACGAGGCTTTGCGACTGATGGCGGCGAGCAAGGAGAGCCTGCACGACGACGATGGGGACGACGCCGACGCGCGTGACGCGGACCGCCCCGACACCAATAGGGTATACCGCATCATCAAAGACATGGCCCAGGCTACGGTGGCCGTCGGCACCGGGCGCGGATGCGGGAGCGCCCGCGCAGACTCGAGCGTGGGCCGGATCACGAGCGCGATGTGCAAGACGAGGAAGGGGAGGGGCGGGCCCAGTGGACGTGCTCTCGATGGTGGACATTCGTGCGTGGGTGGTATACTGAGGCACAGTTAATGACAACGATCCAAGACGTGAGACTGTGTTACCCTTATTACCTTTTTGCAGAAACTGAAATTTCTGCTTATAGTTCGATGATCTCAACATTTGGATGCGCGTGGCGAACAGCTCAAAGCTGAGCTTTGCATGATCCTCGCCGTCGACATGTGCATTTTTTCGTAGCATAGGATGGGCCTGGTCTGGCCTAGCCGTCGTGCTGGCTTTGCATTCTCTATTTTAATTGCCCTATTTATCGTGTAACGTTCATATATCCCAACTATCGCTTATCGCTATCGCAATATTGTTTGAGGTATGCCTGCATTTAGTGATGGGAAAGTTCAGTTCTGAACTTCGGTTCGAACCCGAACCTAGCCGAACTGAACCATGGTTCAGGTTCGGGGTTCGGCTGTTTGACCCGAACCGGACCGATGGTTCCGTTCGGGGTTCGGCAAAATCCTGAAAATTAGTGAACGCGTTTGAACGCGTTTGAACCCGAACTGTTTGACACTACGGGACACTGGCATGTTCTCGTGTTCTCGTACAGATATCCACTTTTGGTCACATCCAACAGCTCTCTGGGTGTCTGAGAAAACCGTCTGAAGTTCACCTCAAAGACTTGAGGCACACATTTTCACACAAAATGAGAAACAAAAATCATTTTTTATTGCTTTGCAAGTATAGACATCTCAAAGTAATATAACTGCACGATATCGTTGTCGCCATCAACGCTTCGTCGCTGTTGCCGTGGTCGTCGCGGTCGTTGGCGATGACTTAGCATCTTCTTCGCCGTCCCTTTGGTCGCCTCGGAGTCGTCTTGCGCCTCGTCGTTGCGGTTGCGTCGCGGTCGTGGTCGTGGTCGTTGCGGTCGTGGTCGCATAGTCGTTATCGTGGTCATCGTCGAGAATAAAATGCGGGGTCAGACCTGTTCAGACGACAAAAGAAAAGGCAAGGCAAGTCACGTTCGTTGGTCTGCCCGTGCAAGTGCCCGTGGGAAGTGTTTCCCCGTTCCCTCGTACCTCATTCATGTCATCTTCCCTGGTTTCAAACCAAGCCATCGAGGGCTCGTTGCTACTCGAGATAGATCTCAATGGATGCAAGAAACTTTCAGATCGCGCTGTCTGTGACATCACTCGTACTGAGTCGTACATTCAAGGCAGCAAAGGCCCAGTTGACTAGACGTTCTCGGCCGTTCGCAAGACTTTTTTTCTTTTTTTCCCTTCATCTCTAATGGGCGCAGGACCGTGACAATCGTGGCCACAACATTGCCAACGTCCCCACCTCCCCTCGTGCACGCAGGCTACCTTGCTCGCCCGCCACTTCTACGTCACCGAATCAAACAAAAAAACCAAGTCGCAGTTTCCGGAGGTTTCCAGTTGAGCGTACGTAGTCTTTTCAGCTACCGTGCCAACTCTCTCATCATCACCTGCGCTGTCAGTGCCTGTCACCACCAATGCACCCCTTCACCGCCACTGGTGCTGCTACCACGAGCACCGTCAGTTGCGTGTAAGCTCCCACCCACTTGACTGGCAACTTACAGCGCTGACGATGATCTGGTGTTCTCACCCGGGCCCGACCCTAAGTCATGTGCATCACACGCAACAACAATGGCGACAGGTCATTCCGCCGAGGTGTCCGGTGCTGCTCGTCATCGATGACCTCGGCGTGCGCATCAAGAACTTTGGCCTTGACCCCTCCCAGGATCTCATTGTCTTCCTCGAGTACCACCCTGCTGCCAGTGCCAGTTCGAGCGCCCCCAATTCCGGCGCAGGCGTCTGTGTACACCTCAGGAGGCTCAGCGCCAGTGATTGCGACTGCACGTGCACCCCACTGCTGCTGCCCTTAGCTGTATGCACCATTGACGATGACGATGGAGTTCACAACAGTACACCCCACTGCCACCGCGGCACTGCCCACGTGTATCGACGATGACGGGGTGCAACAGTCCCATGCCGCAGCCCCTAGCTGCGTGCGCCATCGACGACAACGACGATGAACAGCGACAGTAACGACAACAACGACGGCGACGACGATGTGCAACCCATTGCCGCAGCCCCTAGCCATTAACGTGCGTCGCTCTCATTATCCTGTATCGTTACCGTGAATCTAACCACGCTATACTAGTTTGTGACTGTTGATGACGTTCGTATTCTGCGGGATGTAGGTCCGTAGAAGCTCCTCGTTCTTGTCTTCTCCCGCTGACATACTCTTCCTTTACTCGACGCATCAGTGAAATTCTACAGCACACAAGTAGTAAGTATACTTCTCAGCAGCGTTCGGCCTCGTGACTGACCGTATTTCCTAGGACGAGATGCCGGTAAACGTCGCCGAGCTCATCTAGTTCCACCTCTTGATCACCGCATCTTGATTCGTTCCCTTCTTTTTTAGTTTTTGTTTCTTGTATCGCTGCGCCAGTGCTCACGGTCTGACTGCGCGCACCATCGACGACGACGACGACGACGACGACGACAGCAGCAGCGGCGATGGGCCAGGCAGCACAACCTCATAACATCTTTAAACAGCAGCGTTGATGATGACGAGGACACCGTATAGTAGTAGCCATTGGCCCATGCACCCTTAGCAATAGTAATTGTACATAACTTTAGACACAAAGTTTAATTGTTTTTCCCAACTATACCCCCAAAAGCGTTAATCCACGTCTTTGGCGGTACACATACCTGGAGACTCTGCGCTTTTGGTGTGATTACGTAAGCAGATATCCTCATTTTTCGGCATTAGCGTTCGGTTCGGCGTTCAGACCCTCCCCGAACCTGAACTGAACTGATATGAACCTGAACCAACAGTTCAGTTCGGGGGTTCGGCCAAACACCCCGAACCGAACCCTTAGTTCGGTTCGGGGTTCAGCTAAATAGGGCAAAGAACCGAACTGAACCGAACTTTCCCATCACTACCTGCATTCCAATTCGTACTATGTATGTTCGATCCTATAGCGGCGACATTCCGTCGTTAGGGTGTCACTTCGTATCTCAAACTTGCGCCCCGAAGCCTTGCCCGAAGCTGACATTCGCGACCACAGTCCATGACAATCACTGTGAGTGTAAGCGTCACGTCCATATTTTACACCTTTCGTCACTTCTACAGACAGTCAGTAATGAAAGTCGGTGTTATGATTGTAGGAATGCCAGTCGGCACTAACCGGCTGAGTAAGACCGATTTCTACTTTTCGGATTATTCCGGTAACGTAACCGCACGCGAAGTAGCTTACCTAACATGTAAAGACTACGTCGGGCTTATCGAATAGGTAGGAGGGGCTCTTTGTTCCGCAACCACCACTGTGGTGTGGTTTTCCCACGGCATGCCAGGGAGCAAGGATGGGCTGGAAAACTGGAAATCGCTGCTATGGCAGTAGAACAGTCTCCTCCCTCACTCACAGGTGGCCTACACACCGTCTCACCGTGATACACAATGTACCGAATACATAAATTTACTGAACCCACACGTCGTCTGAACCCCCACGTATGACCCGGTAAATAGCGAAGTCAGACGCCTCTACCTAAGACATAGTGGTGTCAAAGTTCGGTTCTGAACTTTGGTTTGAACCCAAACCTAACTGGACCAGACCCAATTTCAGGTTCGGGTTTGGCCATCCATCCCGAACCGGACCGACGGTCCCGTTCGTGGTTCAGCAAAATCTGAGATTTTGCTGAACATCAGGAAAAACCTACTTTGCTAATTTGAGATAATTTGAGATAATTGAGACTAGCGAACGCTAGCTGTCACTAAGATGTCAATAATTCTTGCCCAATATGGAAATTATCTCAAATTATCTCTTGCTAGCGCGGGAGGTTTTTCCTGATGAACCATAGGTGAACGTGTTCGGACCCTTTGTTTAATATCATTGCCCCAAACCCTCGGGTTTACGAAGGCTACCGTACCCGTACCGGTTGGAGGGTTGACAGGTTTTGTCAAGGGTTTTTTATTATGGGCGGGTACACTACGGGTATGGGTACACAAAGTATAATATAACTAACTACATAATCTCGTCGCCATCGCCCTCCCCGCCGCTGCCTTCGTCACCACCAGCATACTGCCATCACCCGCGCCGGCGTCGTCGTGATTGCCTTCATCCGAGTCGTTGCATCGTGCCAAGCTGATCACCTTTGTCGTTGATGACGGCGCTGTTGTGATCGCTTTCATTGTCGATGCCAGCGCTGGTGATTGTCTTCGTTGTCGACACCAACGCGGTGTCAACGGTGATTGTCTTTGTCATCGATGCTGGTGCAGTGGAGATCGTCTTCGAATCTTCAACGTCGACACTGGCGTGGTGGTGATTGTCTTCAGCATCGACACCGGCGCAGTGGTGATCACCTTTATCGCGCGTGAAGACAATCGTTTTGGTGGACAACATTGAGTCGAGTGAGCTTGAGGTACATAGTCGTACGTGTGTCGTCCGGTGTCATACTTGAGATCCTGTGAGCCTCGCGCTCACCGTGCGCAGCGACTCAGTGATGACCTCAGTGTCCACAAGCGCAGTGAGCAACGTATCCGTCTCAGTCGCATGTTTCTCCTGCAGCGCCGCCTGGTGGCTTTTGTGCTGCGGCGACGGCGTCTGTGAATGTGGGCGCAACATGGAGGTCGGGGCGGTAGACTCGGCGGAGTGCGTGGTGCCCCCATCGACATAGATGCCGTCGCATCGGATTGCGTCATCGCCCAAGACACGCTCCCGCTGCACCACGAGCTCGCGACCGAGCCCGCCTCGGACAGTGCCAGTCAGCTGGGGGCGAGGACATGCCGATTGCGGTCTCCTGAGATTTTGCAAGCTCCCAAAGCGAGATGCGCTGTTGCTGGGGTCACGCTCACGCTCGAGCAATCCTGCGGCAGCGAAGGCCAAGCTTGGCCGTGCGCAGGGCTGAGCCATTCGGTGGCGGTCCGGGATGCAGGCGATGCCACCCTTTCACTGTTTCATCCAGCTCGTCTTCTCATCCACCACATGCACCGTGACGCCCGTCCTAGCGAGACCCGCGAGCACGTCCAGCAGCGCCGCATGGTCCGCAGCGCGCAGCCGCTTGCCCTCAAGGCCGTCCTGCCGGGCGAGGTATGTGACCGTGCGTGTCCCCGCGGCCGTGTCTTCCTCGGGCGCGCCAAAGTACCAGGCAAGCGTGTGCCGCACGGGGTCGAACCAGCCCTCCACGGCCTCCAGCGCTGCGAACATCAGCGCCCACGCTGGCACGTCGCGAGGGAGTCCTGCACGACGCGCAGCACCGCGGTCGGCGATAACGAGGCGAGCAGGAGCGGTGCGCCGATGCCGACAAAGTCATAGAAGTCGCCTGCATAGAGCAGCCCTGTGAGGCTCGGGTAGGCCGCTTTGAGCGTCTCTGGTGCCACGCCGATGTTCGAGCAGCGTCGTGGGATGTTCTCATCGACCGGCCCTGGATGGTCCGTGAAGGTGGAGACGGCGGGGAAGAAGAGGCGGTGTGGCGGGGAGAGAGGTTGAGCCGAGGAAGTGTAGAGACGCTGGAGGGAAATGAGCGTGTGCGAGTCCGTCGTGGAGGGTCCGTCATATGACAGGAAAGTGACACCCATCACAAAATTCCCTGGGAGATTACAATGTCATCATTCAGAGATATAATCACTAAAATCTGATGTAATGTACATTTTTGTAATAGGAATCGAAGTGACAATGCACTACGATGCACAATGTGGTGGTAATAGCATCATATGGTCTGAAGTGTATGCACAGTATCTTAGTTATAATTGCATTATAAATTATTCGTATGAGCATTATAGTGCATCCATGTGGAAATTATAAGTTGCTCAGGAGGGGTTATAATCCACTGGTGTGGTCATTATTGGTCTCTTATAAGTCACTTGAGAGGGTGTCATAATGTGCTCATGACAGCCTCATGTGGGGGCCATAATCCACTTGCGAGAACATTACCAGTCTCTTATATGTCACCTAGGAAGGGGTTATAATGTGTCCATGTAGGTGTTGTAATCCACTTGGGTGGGCATTGTGAGTCTCTTATCAGTTGTTTGGGAGGTGGTTATAACATACTCACAAGGGGGTTATAACCCACTTATGTGGACATTATTGGTCTCTTATAAGTCACTTGGGAGGGTGTCATAATGTGCTCATGACAGCCTCATGTGGGAGCTGTAATATACTTGCGAGAACATTACCAGTCTCTTATATGTCACCTAGGAAGGGGTTATAATGTGTCCATGTAGGTGTTGTAATCCACTTGGGTGGGCATTGTGAGTCTCTTATCAGTTGTTTGGGAGGTGGTTATAACATACTCACAAGGGGGTTATAACCCACTTATGTGGACATTATTGGTCTCTTATAAGTCACTTGGGAGGGTGTCATAATGTGCTCATGACAGCCTCATGTGGGAGCTGTAATATACTTGCGAGAACATTACCAGTCTCTTATATGTCACCTAGGAAGGGGTTATAATGTGTCCATGTAGGTGTTGTAATCCACTTGGGTGGGCATTGTGAGTCTCTTATCAGTTGTTTGGGAGGTGGTTATAACATACTCACAAGGGGGTTATAACCCACTTATGTGGACATTATTGGTCTCTTATAAGTCACTTGGGAGGGTGTCATAATGTGCTCATGACAGCCTCATGTGGGAGCTGTAATATACTTGCGAGAACATTACCAGTCTCTTATATGTCACCTAGGAAGGGGTTATAATGTGTCCATGTAGGTGTTGTAATCCACTTGGGTGGACATTGTGAGTCTCTTATCAGTTGTTTGGGAGGTGGTTATAACATACTCACAAGGGGGTTGTAACCCACTTATGTAGAGGCTGTAATCCACTTGCATAGACACTATTGGTCTTTTATAAGTCCTTCAGGAGGGAATTATAATGTGCCTGTATAGGTGTTGTAATTCACTTGTGTGGTCATTATTGGTCCCTTACAAGTTACTTAGGAAGGGATTATAATATGTTCATGTAGAGGATGTAATCCATTTGCATGGACATTATTGGTCTTGTATAATATTCAGGAAGGGGTTATAATGTGCCTACATAGGTGTTGTAATCTACTTGTGTAGATGTTATTGGTCTCTTATAAGTTGGTCAGGAGGTGGTTGCGACACACCTATGAGGGTGCCACAATCTTATAACAATTATCAGAGACTTTATAATTGGCTTTATAATTTGAGTTTTTTTTTTGGAACCAGTTATAATTCGCTTATCAAGCTGTCAGCGGCTTATTTCCGTTTTATCAGATGTGGTACATTTATTTTTCACACGAATTATAATTTATAACTACAACTAAACAGAGCTCAGCGCGAGAACGTGTTCGAACGCGGCAGTACAGTGATAGCACCCAAGTGAGCGAAAGTGGTATTAGGCCTCGCTCTGGCCTTTAACACGGGCACCTCGTGCTCACGCGAAGAACGCTCCATACAGATACGAATGCGCGGCTCCTCCTCGACGCGCTCTCCACAGTGACCGTCAGTGCCATGCCTCCACACGCGCCGCCCGACTCCCCAGGCGAGCGGGATCCGAGACACTGTAACTTACTACGTGGGGGCCGAGCGGCATTCGTCATTCAGAGTCAAGAGGATTGACAGCGGGGTAGATAGCGAGCTCAGCTATTGAATGCGACAGCAGTCTAAGTGATAGTGTCTGAGTGAGCGAAAGTGGCAGTAGAGGTGTGATCTGAGACACTTACGATGCGAGGACCGGGCATTCTTGATTTGATAGTCCTAAAAGGATCGACGGCGGGGTAGATAGCGAGGTCAGCAGTCGAACACGACAGCACAGTGGTAGCGTCCAAGTGAGCGAAAGTGGAAGCAGAGGATGATCCGAGACACTTACGATACGAGGGCCGAGCTTTTGTGACGGAATGGTGAGACACTGAAAAGAGGATGAGCAAAAAGACGCGCACCAGCTGTGACTTTGTCCCCGATAGTCTCTGCGTCTAGGCGGATGAGGGAACCGTTTGTGAGAGCGAGGACGAGCGAGTGTGCGTCATGAACATGAACAAGGACCTGAAAAGAGTCTTGGACGTTCTTGAGGTGGTATTTGCGACACCAATTGTTGACCATGGGGGTAGACCAAAGCTGCTGCAGCGATTGTATAGGTATCACCAGGCGATAGAGAGAGCCACTGGCCGTGACGGCAAGAACGTGGAGCTCGCGAGACTGCCATAAGACAAGGGCAGGGTTCGGCAGGACGGTGTAGAGAAAGACAAAGCGAATGGGCGGGGGCCTCCGTGGAGAGCGACACAAGCTCAACGATGAGACCATTGTGGATGAAACGAAGGAGGACGGCTCCTGTCTGGACGGAGTGGAAGAATGACACGTGTTCGGCGTGTTCGATTGGTGGTTCGTCGTCGGCTGGAGTCGGTGGAAAGGGAACGTGTGACTTTGAGGTCTGAACAGAGACAGTGTCTGTCTGGAAAGGCGAATAAATGTCAGATAAATGCGTCGAAATGAGCACTTTGTTATCCGCCATGACCGACGTGTTACGCTCCACCGGGCGCACTTCCTATAATCGGCGATAGGGCTACAATCGAACCAAACGATCACAGCGGATGTCAAACTCGGATACTCGGCGTTGCACGATCTCGTGAGAGAGACATATAGGGGCGACCCACAAGGTAAAGAGGGCAGCAAAGGCAATAAAGCGGAGTATGGACAGCGCGTCGGTATAAGACGGCAGTGAAGGGAAAGGGAGTGAAAGAAGGGATATGGCGCTTCACAGACAGCCAACAGCTAAGAACAGGATGGGTAGAACAACCAAAGGTCTATTCAGCGTACAACCAGCAGACAGCTAGAAGTAGCAAGGCAGTTGGGTGGTATAGTCCAAGAAGTTAAGCTTAGGTCTTCAGCGACCATAAGCCCAAAGCTATATACTACAGCAAGGAGGTTTGAACCCCAGCTTGCAACTCCGAAACCCTAATACACGGGTCCTAGGAATGAGTCATGTCGAGTCAGAGATAAGAGTCAGCCAATGGCATAAGGCACTCATGGCACGAGTCAGAGATAAGGGAACACGAGGCGTAATCCATCAGAATCAAGGCACAATCGGTACAGGCATGTACGAGTCATCAAACACGAGGCGGTCTAGGTCGGTCCAGGCACAAGCTCATCTGGAACCATCTGGTGCGGGTCTAGCCAGGTCACGTGCCAGGGTCACATGACGGGCGTTTATGAGAGATCACGTGATCTACTCCCAAGGCTTCTGAGAGCTTCCAGGGTGGTAGTAATAGTCACGTGACTCAGCTTTGGTTACTTGGGCACTCTCAGCCACAAGTCTCATAACTTGAGTTTCCTCCTCGGCAATATCCGAGGGACTTCTCCTCTTCGCGGTATTCTTCGGGGTCTTGACGGGTGATCGGGGGACGGTCGAAGGTGAAACCGTAACACGACGTGTGTTGTCCAGTTTGCTTTTCTATCATTACTTCGTGATTGAGGGTCAAGAGGATCGACAGCGGGATAGATAACGAGCTCAGCAATCGAACGCGACAGCAAGGGTAGGAGCCGAGACACTTGATACAGAGTGGGGTCGAGTATTTGTGATTTAGAGACAAGCGGATCGACGGCGGGGTAAATCACGAGCTCAGCAATAGTGATAGCGTCCGAGTGAGCAAAAGTGGCAGTAGGGGCATGATTCGAGACACTTACAATGTGAGGGCCAAGTATTCATGTTTTATTAGAGTCAAGAGGATCGACGGCAGGTCCAGGGTAATAGATAGTGAGCTCAGCAATCGAACACGACGACAGCACAATGGTAGCGTCCAAGTGAGCGAAAGTGGCAGCGGAAGTAGGATCCGAGACACTTACGACGTGATTCAGAGGGCAGCCGACGAACATTCATTGACGAATAATATTATTAGTTGACATGTCGACGGATGGGTAATTGATGGCAATGCAGCATTGACACGTCGTCGACATTGATACAGTCGACGCTATTGACAATGAGAGAGCCTAATAAGGAGCGCACTGACATTAGTGGGATGTTCTGAGAGTTCAAAGCGCAGCGTCTGATTCAACAAACCAGACTTAGAGAGAAACATAATGGGGAGGAGAGAAAAGGACGATAACAATATAATTATTAAGCCCAACTATTTATCCACAAGTTGAATCACATGATCACTGACGGAGAATTTCACTGACGGAGAATCGATGAACTCATAATACTCTCAAGCGTACTCTTGCCACTGCTCGTACTCGAGTCGATAGATTATGGGTAAATAAGAAAGCGTCGTGTTGGAGAACAGACAAACGTGAGGAAGAAAGCGTGTATTGTCAATGACAGGAGATTTAAGCGATGATGGCCAATGATTCAGCTTGAGTATTCGTGCCTCATGTGTGCGCGCTGCGTGTGCCGAATTTGCGCGTTCCTGACCTAGTTTCTTTAGGAACTATCCAAATCGATCAGGTGCGTAGGCGAGAACTTGAGAGGGATGAGTGAGACATTGACATACGAATCAATACGATATCTCTGAATGTATCCCTCTGGTTGTCGTTTGCGAGGGGCCTTCTGGGGGTGCTTTGGGAGGGACTTATAGAGCTCGGCAGTGAGAGCTGAGTTCTCAGTCGTGCTATTGTTGTAGCGTGCGGGGTCGAGTGGATCGACATTTCCAGGGAAAGGGATTGCGAACACGAGGCGGTCGACCCAGGGCTCGCCGACAACTGAGAATCTACCTCCCGCTCGGGAAATCACCGTCGACTCTCCAGCGAGTGTTACCCTCCCCACCCCTTTCAATCTTTTTATCTTGAGAGAACTAGAGGCTAGCAACTCCTCGTACTTAATCTTCAGTGACTTGTATTTATCGAAGAACATTTGGTGGTCCAGCTGGGAGGTCTTGAGAATCTAGAAGGGTCGAGATGTGAAACAAAACTTTCCTCACGCAGCTGCCGAACCGATAAGTCAGCCGCAAGCGGAATCAAAGGGGGTGCCAATGCTATGAGTTCCAGGTCCTCTGTATCCGAAACGTCGTGGTCGGAATCCGAGCTCGAAGAAGACAGCTCATCGTCAAGAGCCATGTCTAGGAAAAGTGAGTGCGGAAGTCGTTCGTTTTTATATAGACCTACCCAAATGCGTCTCCCGTCCAAGGTTCATGATACACACGAGTCATTGTTTCCCCATTATGCCTAAAAATGTGCTGCGCGTCCCATACGAAACGGTCAATCAATTGTGGACTTATGAGGTCGACTGCCCAATCCCACAGTGGGCGAAAACTCATAGGGACTGTCTGATCCACGCCGTTGTACTGGACCAAAATGTTGTCGACGCTAAACTAATAGTGCTTGAAAGGGTTAATGGTATTACCATAAGATAGAGCCTCAGGCTCACAGGAGTTAGCTGAGACACCGCGCGGTCCCACGTGATTACGAGAGAGGGACGTGCTATTATGACGGTTGCGCAGATCTGCTCTGCGATCCAGAGCTAGCAGAGCTCCTGGGGACGATATTTATACGTGGAGTGCAAGTGCGAGGCATGTTGAACATGTGTCGAGCGCGATAACTGCGATGACTGTGTCCATCCGGTGAAGTGATTAGGTCGGGGGAGCGGAGGAAGAGTGTACCTTGTTCATATGTCCAGGCAAAGGCAATCGGTTTGCCGCCAACGCTGCAGAGCACGTCCAGCGACGACATCGCAGCGACAGCTCCGCAATCTGTGTCACGATAGCTTTGGGCGTCACGCTGTGCCGCCCTTCCAAGTCCAGAAGGCATCCTCGTCGTTGTGGTGTGGTCGGGGATCCATTGACATGTGGGCCTGCGATCAGTGAGTACTTTGCAGGGTTACATTGACTAAAACTTAGCTTTTACCGCCTTCGTAAGGTTTCCTAACGTCGCCGTTCAGAGGCACTCTGCATGGTATCCCAATCACGACGCCCGTGAGGATTCAGATGTCGCTGCCACCGCCGAGGCACTCCGCCAACGCGACCCGCGTGACCCCAGTCATGACGGCGACGGTAACGTGATGGAAGGGCAACGATGGGGACGTCGGTGGCGGTAACGGTACAGTGGCGGCGAGGCAACAAAGGGGACGGCGACGAGGGAGGTGATGGGCTGCCGGCTTCTGGCTTTTCCCGAGGCTGAAAAAGAGCAGAAAAGGTTTTAAAACAAATGGAAGCGTATATAAGCGAATTCATAGTACTCTAAGGGAAGCTGGATGCCTGCCGACCTATCACGCGACGGCGCCTCCTTAGTAGACTCTCCCAACCCGACTGTCTATCTTAATAGAACAAAAGATGAGAATAAATATGAGAATAATTGGATGCAACCTACCCCAGCATCATAGTATATGTGGTGCGTCGTTACATGCACCTTGTTCCTGGTGCGGAAGTCTACTGTAAGGTGCCCATCCCGATCCTCCGGCGTTGTTTTCAGGGTGCCAACCTGTCGGCCTGCAAGTGATTGTGAGTGCCGACGGGGTGCGTTAAACAGGCACGTAAGAACGTACCTCACAGTTGCGATCCTTACACGACGATTCTTGAGTTGTTCCCTCACAAAATGGGCCCATACATGAGCTTTTGCGACCTCCCGTGTTCGTCTGTGACGCCTTGAACTGTAGAGGTCACCCAGCTTAATGAGGAGAGACATTGAGGTCGGCGAGGTGGCGGTAAAAGGAAAAGAGCTGAAGTTGTACTCGCATATTTTAGCCCGGGAATATCAGCGACGACACGAGAAAAACGAACGTGACTCTAAGGCAGACCTCCACCACTTAGAATTGGGACTCGGGTCCGCTGGGTGGACAAAATGAAGCCTAGAAAGCTATCTCACAAGCCGCCTCTTTCTCTCTGTTTCTCGATCTCATCATCGGAAGCACCTGAGGCGAAACCACCAACGTGGGAGGCAGAGAAAATACGCTCACCTGCCAGTTCTCTCTCTGTTTTTTCGGCCCTTATCATTGGGTTAGGGTTGAGACAAGACTGACGACGTCGATGGTGAGGCAGCGAGGTGAGTAACTGGCATGAGGGACTTAACAAACCTTCTCACCTGATGCTCAGAGCTGAAGAAGTAATAGCAGGGACAACAGTGACAGTCTAAGCATCCCGATTCAGAGTAGTGTCCTTGCTGAGGTTGGTACAGTATTAGGCCCCAGTGCCGTTGGTCTCTGAATTATTCCTTCGTCTTGCCTATTATAATTATTAGGATTCAGACCGTCGTGAGATTATTGTCTGAGACTTCAAGTTCCCAAAAAGTTAAATCACAATCTTCAGCACGGCACTTAGAATGTAGCAAGCATGGCCAGCCAGGGAGGAGGGAAGTCTAAGAGAGACGGTCGCAGCGGCTGCCCATCGACCGACTGCGCCTTACAACCTATTGTAATCGCTAAGGTAATCGCGTGGCCTTTCTTGTAATGTATCTTATAATGGATATTGTGAATTATTTCTTCTAATTGGTTGCAGTCGCGTGACTTTTCTGATAATAACTTATAACTCCCTGAATCAGCCGAGCTCGGCAAATCCCATCCCTATGGGGGAATGGGACATTTGTTCGGCGTGGGTGGCAATTTATAGAATTCCAAGTCACGCAGTCCAATCGATATTTGCCTAGCCAAAACAGTATACCAAACAGGTCCCTAAGTAGAAGCAGAATCTGGCTCTGGCAAGCCACTCTCCAACCCCGCCGGCGTCACTGCATTGGCAGCAGACCCACACGCAAGCCGCTTCTTCTCCCTTGCTTGCTCACGCATAATCGCACCTGCACTGTTGTTCCTCACGTCGTTACTGGCGTAGGTGATACGCGAGAGTATAGTCCTGGGTTTAAAGTCAGCGTGAAGAATTACAAGAGGAATTGACGTACTCATTCCAATACTGCAGGAGGTCAACGAGCTCGTCCTCTGTCATCAGCCCCTTGTGTTCAAGGAGCTCTCGGTAGAACTGGCGGTAGGGGAACCCAGCCCTTTGCCTCCTGGCGTTGCCACAGCCACCTGCCGTAAAAGTCGGCTCATTCGAAAGTGCGAAACGAGTCTATGTGCCATTGATAAGTACAGAACCACAGGTGACAAGCAACCACATACCACCGTCGCAGCATACGCCACCGATTCATATGTCACGAAAGTCACACCATGTAAGGACAAATTCCCACCACGCGTTGACCTGTCGGTCTCTTTTGCGGCACTTGGGGAAATGAAAATATATCTGTATGCCTAAGAATCGACGTCAATGTTATGAACTTGGGAAATAAATTAAAATAAAAACAAACCGCGAGAAGCACAGGGCCGCGCAGGAACCCCTTGAAAAAGTCGCTACGAGTGAATATGTCCTGTGGCCAGAGGAAGGCGGGATAGTCAGCTGCACCAACATCTTGTGTGCTGCGACAGAGATCTTCACGAACTCTAAGAAAGGTTATGAGGTTAGAGTAGAGGAATGAAAATATGTCTTACTTGTCGTCGGCCCAGTCAAGCGTGACAGGGCATAAGACGACCAGAAGTTGGGTGATGAAACCCAAGAAGGTGTTTACCGGCTGGGAACCCTGGCTGCCAATCGATACAGGGCCATTGCCCAATTGTACCACGGATACCGTTTATATCCACACGGCGCGCTTGCTTGCGACCTAGATCAATCTGTAATGACAGTAAGTTAGCAAATAAAATGACGCAACAGGCCTCAGCGCTGCCCCCATTGCCGGCTTGCATCGCACTAATGCCACCTCGCCGGCATTTCTGTGCAGCCTCACTGGCACCAATGCACACGCAGTCGAAATAGCCTTCGTGCTGGAGCTGGGTGAGGTATGCAGCACGACTTACCGCCTTATCCAGCTTCAGGGACAACTCGGGACCAGCTCGTTCCCCAGCTCTCTTAAGGATTTTGATTACCGCAGGCGAAACTTCAATGAGGAGAAGGAACTTCCCATACTGCAGATTTTCACTCAAGTCCTTCATCAGCACGATCAAAAGCTTAGAACGAGTAACTCACAAATCGGTCCGCATGAAGCTTTCGTCGACACCAGGGTCACGTGACACACCCTCATCGATGATCTCAGAGAACGTGTCCCACATCTCAACACACCGGCCAAGGATTAACCCTTTCTTCTTCCAGTATTCTGGATCGACGAGAGCTGACATGGGGTCATCACTCTCACCCTCGCTCTCGGAGTTGCTGTAAGTGAATCTTAGTTCTGCATGCAGAGGTTAAAAATGATTCTGGACGCACCGCTCGCTGAAGCCATCGTCCCGCCTCTGTTCATTCTCTGGTGGAACCTCGCTGTCATAACGAGCAGGAGTAGAGGGAGTAGTGTTGGGGAAGTTTGGTCTCAGACTGACCCAAACTGGGTTTGAACCAAACCCAAACCGTTTTAAATGGTTTGGGTTTGGAGAATCCTGGCTCAAACTGAATGGTTTGGTTTCCAGTTTGGGGGTCCCAAACCCAGTTCAAAACCGAACCAAACTGATTAAGAAAAATATTAAAAATATTTTATAAGTGCTCAATAAATGGTTTTGGTTTGGTTCAAACTCAGTTTGAACCAAACCAAACTGAATTTAAACCAAATTTGAACCAAAATCAATGGTTTTTGGTCTCAACAATTCGAAACAAAGTCTTAACTGATGAATTTGAACAAAATCAATTGTTTTGCCTCAACCAAGGTCTTAAGTGGTTCCTTAAGTGGTTTGAAACTGAGTTTGAACCGAACTGAACTGGACCGAACCGATTAAGGACCAATTTAAACACTTATTCTTAATGGTTTGAACAGTTTGGAATGGTTTGGTTCAGTTTGGAGCAGTTTGGAGCAGTTTGGTTCATTTGGGTTCAGTTTGGGCAAATTCTAATCAGTTTGGTTTCCGGTTTGGCCAAAATGGCCCCAAACCGACTGAACCGAACTTCCCCAACACTAAGAGGGAGTAGGGGTTGAAGGCAGTGGCTGAGGAAGTGAGCGTCGGGGTGCCACACCACTTTGAGCGGGTTGCGTATCGGAATGCCGTTTACGACGTCCATTCTTGTCCACCTGGGGCCATCTGCGGTATGTCCGCATCGTGAGCGAGCCAGAGAAGAATGAGAGAACAACCAGAAAAAAAAACGTTGACTTATCAACCCAGATTTCTAGTCATGTCTGATTGGTGCCCTCCAAAGTAACTGGCGGCAGGCTAGTGAATTCGAGCGGTGGTGAGTATATTTGACATTGGTGTAGTGTTGGGGAGTTCGGTTTTGGTTCGGTTTGAGCTGATTTAGGCCAAACCGGAAACTGAACCATTCGGTTTCCTCCCCATTTTCTGAAACCGAAACCGAAACCGACCCAGACCGTTTATGTCGGTTCGGTCTGGTTTAAACTCGGTTCCAAACCGTTTGGAGCTATGTTGGGTTCGGTTCGGTTTAGACCGGGTTTAGACCCGGTCTCAGACCATTTACACACAAAAAATGCGCAAACATTCAGAGAATATATTCAGAAGCTATACATACAGATACAGCAATGGATATGAAGTAAAGTAAACAGTATATCTAGAGAGCTAAAGTACAAGAAAGCGTGTGTCCGGGATTGTGTGACCACCCAATTACAGTTACACACTTAGCAAGTTGTTTAGTTCGCGCGTCTGGCAATTCAACTCACAATCACTCATAAACAAAATTCGAGACTCGGATGTAACTTTCCATTCATTTGGTACGGACATAGAGACAGAACGACAGAAGTTATTTGCGTATATAAAAGTCCTAGCCACGACCTACACCTTCACGTTCCCACCCGTTTCAACTCCCTCAACCGAAGAACACTCCAGCTCCTTAACAAGTGCGGCAGCCTCGAGGTGAGCAGAGATAACGCCGGCCTTATACCCACCCTAAGTAGCTGTATGGCCTCGAACATCGTCGGTGTGAGCCGATTTCGGAAATCAGTACCAATATGCCGCCGCTGGAAAATTGGCGCTCCGAGGCTCGAGGACCCACAGATGGCGAGATAATCTCGAGCCATCTGTACAAGGGTGGGATACACAACGGCGTGGTCCTTCCACCAGTTTATGACATCGGTATCGGTCAGGCTACGAAACGGTTCGAGTGGCGCTTGCAGATACGTGTTGAGTTCGCGGTAAGGATCTGATTCGTCGTCATCCTGGGCATGGCGGCTTGCAATCGCTGACTCCATCCATGCGGAGCCATACATCATGTCGGAGCGTTCAGCGGGTTGAGGTGGGGGAGGCTTATCAGTGGTACGGGCGGTGCCCGCAACAGTAGTGTGGTATCGGTCGAACTACAGTAATAAGTACGTGGGGTGGGTATGTACACAAAGAGACGCACCGTTCTTTCGAGACTCCGTGATCCAACGTCGAGGTATTCTTGCTCCCAATGCTTCTGAAAATACGCTAGCTTGATGCGAGGGTCGAGAACTAAGCAGATGAAGTACATGTTGCTGTCATCGAGAGTCCGGTACCATTTGCGTAGGTTGTCGAGGCCAGCGTAGAGTGCAGCGGCAATGGACACATAAGCTGGTTTCGCGGCCATCACTTCCCACTTCTGTTGCATGAACTCGATGACGGGGAAGGCGCGGTACACAGTAGGCCGGGATGTGTGTGAAACGTCTGGCAAGCCAACGCTGGCTCCATGAGGGCGTCGCGAATGAGCTCCAACATGTGCCACTCGCCCTCGCTAAGCCTGAACATAGTATACGTCTTCGGGGGCTTGAGGTTGGGGACCCTGTCGTCTTCGTCGGCAAGAAGTGTGAACTTGGTGCACGCCGAACGGACTTCAAGGAGACGGGTTATGAGATCGTAGAGAGAAGCCCAGCGTGTACGAGCCCACGAGCTGGAGTTCTGGGAGGCCATCGTCTCTGCAGAGTTTGCCAAAGTATGCGCGAGCCTGTGGTGAAGAACGGACTTGGTTGATGAAGGCCAACACCTTGCCAATGAGATCAGCGGGGTCAAAATCCTCGGCTTCGATGAGATCGTCTGCCTCGTCGATGGCTGCAGTGAGCTCCTCATCTATGTTGTCTGCATCATTGTCGGCTGCAGAGAGTGTTGCTTTGGTGGCCGCCATCGATATTGGACCAAGTTTGGTGATAAAGGCACGCGATGCGCAATTGATAGCGTGCTCCATGCAACGCCCACGCCGCTCCTTGGCGTTCCACTGCTGGCCGGTGGGATCAACTTGCATTCCTACAACACGCATGGCCTTGTCGCATACCGTCGAACCATCTGCTGTACCCCAACCGAGTTTGGCGGGATCGAGTAAGCGATACTCTTTGAGAATCTCGATGATGAGAGCGCCAGTGTTGGCACCAGAGTGGTCGCCAACGATTTCACGGAACGCGAGGACTGTCTCATTGAGTTTGTAAGTGTCGTCGATCCAATGTGCTGTGACTGTGAGGTAGGGATCGAAGGCGCGTGAGGTGCCGGCATCAAATGTGAATGAGACTGCGCTATCGAGGGCCTTGAACTTCTCAGCAAGAAGGCCCTTGACGCGAAGGGATTTGGTGTAGATTTCATCAGTCACAGTGGTGCGACTGGGGATATCGCGCGGGACCATGGTGGGGCGTAGGAACTTCAGGAGTGCCTTGAAGGACTCCTTCTCGATAACAGAGAACGGCTGATGCAAATGTAAACACCGATGTAATGACGGTCAACATAAATCACACACCTGATCGTCAAGAACGATCCACTCGCAAACATGAGATAGTAGTCCGCGACTCCAGGTCGGTATCGGAGGAGGCGTGTGTAAAAATGAGCTAATATCGCTCTGCACGTTACTACCAGAGTCACCCCTTTGATAGTAGGGCTCTTCAAGACAGCTGGAACGTTGCCTTGCTCGCACATCTGACGGTAATGCTGATAGTGGGCGCCGCCCTCTCGGCTGATGTGCCGCGGAGAGTTGATGTCGCGCAGGAACTCCGGTAGAACCCAATGCCGTCAGCCACGTTCTTCTTGTTCTTCCTATACACAATAGTAAGATATGCACGGCCCAGTGGAGATGTTGAAAAGAGTGAAGTACTTACGCGCAGACATCACACCACCAACCACTCAGCAATACTCCGCCCTTAGTGCATGTCCCCTCGCTGAACACGAGGTCAAGATCTGCGCGACGCTTATCTTTGGACCGAATGCGGTGACCCGCTTTTCGTTTCTGTAGTAAAGTGTTAGTATATTAGTCTGCAAAATAAAATGAACGTACCGATTTGTCCAGACTGGACATCTCATCGAGGTCTTCAATATCATCTTCTGAGCTTAAGTCTTCATCATCTTCGTCATCAGGCTGTGAAGCCTTCTTGGTTCTCTTCGAGCTCGAGGGGACGTCATCTCCAATGTCTAAGTGAGAACGCTTCTTAGTGACTGCGCGAGCCTTCTTGGAAGGTTTGGCCGTAGTGTCGAGCGTCAGCTTAGTCTGGCCACGGAGTACTCGAACACGTGCTGATGGAACCCCAGTTGATGAGGCTATGGACGGGGATGGGGCAGGAGAGGACGGAAATGGGGTGGGAGCAGACGACTCAGCCATAGCAATCGGATCATCTTCATCGGCATCTTGCCAGTCACTAGCGGAAGCAGACATAATGTGACGGGGGAAAGGCAACAGGGAAACAAATGCTGACACGCTCGGTATATTCGAGTGTTGCCAGGAAAGTTCAAGTGGAGTTTGAAAAAAAAAAAAAAGGTTCACACCTACTGGAGTTTCGGTTTAAACTGAGTTTGAAATGGTTTGGGGCATTTGCCTAATCAGGGAACCGGAAACCAAGCCATTCGGTTCCTGTGGGAATTTCCCAAACCCAGACTGATTAAAATGGTTTGGGTTCAGTTCAAACCTGGTTTGGGTCGGTCTCAGACCAAACTTCCCCAACACTAGATTGGTGAGGGCATCACCGTAGTAATTCGGAAATAGTGCGATTGAGGACTGGCAATCGCTTGGGCAATCGACGTACCGTGTTGTTGAAATACGGTGTTTCGGCCGCCAAACTGTGACAAGCATGACGCGTGACACCACACGATTCGCCCGTCTGCCATTCTGGTCGATTGCTATTGCTAGCGTCTTTTTTTTCCAACGGGAGCAAATACCACAGATTCACAAACTTCGGTTATCTCTTCTTCCTAGGCAACACGGCTTGTGCTGATTCTAAGTTAGGCCCTTTCTGCCATACCGGGTGTCATTGACAAGCCGGTGTATCACATCGTCATGCTATTCCACGGGCTTTCAAGTTCCTCTCATGCACTTGAGTTCCATACCACCAGACCATGCCCTGGTTATGGCTATTCGTACGTGGATATGACTCAGGGAGTGCACCCACACCAGGTAAGAGCAACGCTCCGAGTTCGTTAGTTTGGACCATCGCTTACGAACCATCCTCTCCCAGCAACCGAGGCGCCTGTACCTATGTGGCAGCCGGGGTCTGGGCTGTTGAGACGTGACTGCATAAGTCACATGTCTCGTGGGATATGATTGAGTCATCCCATATACTATATACGGTATCTGTCCCTTATGGACTGATTTGGACTTGGCCGGACTTGTACGGACCGCTTTTGTTTATCTTTATTGTCAGAGTCTATATGGCTCTTATTGTTCTCTTGTTAAGATACCGGTATTGTCTGCTTTAGGCAGCTATTGTTCTCTCTCCAATGGCATTTCTCCCTCTGGCGCACAGACCACCTGTATTGTGTTTGGATCACCTGTGTGCACAGACCATTCTTACTTAAGCGTCCTGTATATAAGGACTGCTGTTTTCGCCTTTACACTTCAGAGTTTCTTCTACCTCTGAAGTGTAAGTTCCCTCTTTTACTCTCCACTACCTTTTACTCATAAGACGTTCTATAGAACTTGTCTGTCTAGGTGTGTAGTAGTATTAATAGAGTTTCTTCTACCTCTGAAGTAACTTGTCTGTCTAGCTCTTGCTATTAACTCTTCGCTCGTTAGTTCTGCGCTCAACATGGGCATCCATCGTCTGCGCCCATCACGGAGCGCCCCAAAACACAGACCAATGCGTACTCCGACGCTGTGCACCGAGAGGGAATGGCGCGCCAGTCGTTTAGTGCTGCTGCTCGCCCATTACTGTTGCAGTGTGTGATCTACTGCCCGATCTTACTTCCTACTTGCCTTCCACCTGTCGTATCTTTTGTCGCTCGCACAGGCATTTGTGAGGGATTGTCGGGTATGGACATGTTCACAAGGGCGGGCTACAAGTATGTATGTCACATAACTCGATGTACGACTGATACTCACTAGTTCCTACTTTATTAGATTTGATATACTTTTACGCTTCAAAGTGTCCCTTAACGTGCTACTATACAGTAAATTCATCCAAACCAACACTTCACTGTAATACCCGCGATGTCATTATATCGGATGAATGATGACTTGTGGACACCGTTTTATTTCCCGGTTGTGCTGATCTCACTTGCCCTATCCACGCGTTGAATATCACTACGAACTTCACTGTGACCTGCGCGAAGAATTCACTTCCGTCCCTGGCATTTAGACTCAATGAACAGAAGGCCTTACATCCCAGAAAGTGGCCGATGCAACACATGCGGTCTGGTCTTCATGTGAAGGCAGTCTCACCAAGCATATACGCGACAATTGCACTGCCGCTCACACGCGCTCTCAAGGTCGCTGGAAGAACGGCGTCTCAAATTTGTTGAAACTTGGTCGCACACGGAGTTCTCAAAAGCGGCCAGCAGAGGATATCCCACATTAGCGCATCTCACCCAGAGAGTGAGCAGACCGACATTGCTCATCACGGGGATATGGTATGTGTTTTGGTTCGTGCGTGAATTCTACTCTTATACGCTATCTAGGATGTCGCGCTCGACAATGCCGACGCAACAGAGACCACGGATCCACTTCCCAACAAGCGTCAGCGTCGGCCGACTTGGAAGATAAGGGAAATGGCTCCGGTTGACCTCCCTGAGGGTCCTGGCCAGCTGGACTCCCCGAATGCCGCCAACGACATCAGACCCGCATCGCCCGAGAATACCACCAGTCCTGCCGTTGTGAAAATACGCACAAGCCCAAACCGATTCGCCCTCATACGGGAATACCAACAACACCCTTCATCTGTCCCCGATTCCCTGATCTCATTGTACTCGTTCGTTGCTGACTCCCCTATACCTCCCAAAAAGCAGAGGGAGGTTCCTGATATCATCTACCCATATCCGAACGTCACATCATTCATATTCAATTTTACATGGAGGCGTATGTGTGGTATGACATCGTCCGCAAACCGCGCCCTAGTGATGGCCACGTTGCTTGACCCGCGCTTCCAGGCAACCGACCTCAAGGGAGTCAACTTCCCTCAAATAGAGAAGCAGCTTAAGGACGATATCCAATCGCCGTGGGGTGGTAACGGGTGGCACCGGTCGAACGTGGTTATTGAAGTCCCTACAGGGTCAAAGCCGACTGTGGCTTCACGTCGTGCAGAGGCGAACGCACGCGCACGAGCCCAACGACGTGATGAGGTTGACGTTGATGCTGACCCTTATCCGCGGCACAAAGTGACAATTCACGATGTCCGTACTCGATCCCTTCTCCATACCATGGTTGAGACCATTCAAGAGGATTCAACGGGCAGGGCGCTACACTGGCACGGCTACAAAGAGACTTGGCAGCCGCCGTACCTTGGGTTTTCTCCCGAACGCGTTTGGGGGGAGTTGTACACCTCCGACTCATTCTTGAATGCGGAACACGAACTGACTCTTTCACAAGGCGATTCACCGCACCCTTGTGTTATAGTTTCATACATGATATGGTCTGATTCAACACATCTAGCACAATTCGGACAAGCCAAGGCATGGCCTATATATGCATACATCGGGAATCAGTCGAAATATACACGTTGCAAACCTACCGCGCGTTCTGCTCGTGTCATCGGCTACATACCACCGGTACGTACTTTTACTTTTTCCAATAGCAACTTATTCATCATCGTTCAGCTTCCCGATTCCTTTGCAGAGGAGCTAGCAGCTCGGGGTGTCTCACAAACCCCTGGCCTACTTACTCACTGCCGGCGCGAACTTTTTCACGCCGTCTGGCGGCTGATATTGGACCCAGAGTTTCTCAACGCATATGAGCATGGCGTTCTTCTGCTATGCCCCGATGGTGTTCGCCGACGGGTCTACCCCCGAATATTTACATACTCGGCAGATTATCCTGAAAAGTGAGTTACTCTAATTAAAATGAAGCTACTGTTTCGGCCTCAGTCCAAATTGCAGGGTCTTGATTGCGACAGTCCGCGACTGGGGTTTGTCCATGTCCGCGGCGTTATCAAATAGAG
>JAKELI010000546.1:0-31328 GCA_021525025.1 Lactarius hengduanensis
GGGAGGAGTCGGGTCACCGATGTGTCGGACATCAGTGTCCTGACCGACAATGCCAACTTTCGTTATATTCATTTGCATAGAATGATCCAATGAAGCGTGACTTTCGTTGGAACCCTCTGATGCCTGAGTATTCAGCAGACGCTGTGACTTGCGGGTGCGTGGTGCCATTGGCAACAAGAAAAAGAACGTGAATGAGAACGAAAACGAGTGGAATATGAATGTGAGTACGACTCGAAATGACCGGAATTTGGATGAGGTTTTGGCTCCAAGGTATGTACTGTATTTATACTGGCGATCCAAGCGTACTGATCGAAAGATCCCCAGCACGTTGACGCACCATTCTTCCCCTCCCCTAAGTTGAGCGCCCCCATGATCCGATGCCCTGGCTGTGACAAGGGCTTCACGCGTCATGGACTCTCTCTGCACATCGGCAAGACCCAACGCCGTGGCTGCCAGAATTTACATCAGTCGCTCCAAACTCGGATGGTGGTCCAACCAGCGCAAGCGGCTTCTTCTTTAGCACCAAACACAGGCCCCAAGGCGGCAGATGGGCCTATTGGGCATGAGCCTGCTTGGGAAGACGAAACTGATGCAGCCAGCTCCGAGTCGTCGCAACAAGGCGACAGCGCAAATGAAGGTAAGTTTTTCATAGCATACAATATGGCGCCCCATTAATCCTATAGCAGATAGCACCGGTGACGAAGCAGATCACACAGGCGACCCCGTTGACACCGCAGACGCTAATGCGTTCGAAAGTTTCTCTCGGGATGGGAATTTCAGCTCTTTGGTCACCCCAGAACCTGAACACGTCAACGGATCTCCGTGCTTATTGCCACCCCCAGAGGACACACAACCCTCAATTCCGGGTCCATTCAATACAGACGCAAGGCCGATTTCATTTGTCATTCGTTTTCCTCATGGTCAGGCTGGCGCTCCAGTGGCTAGTAGTACGCCTCAAGGTTCCGCCTATGGGTCGACACGTAACAGGTCGGGTAACTCAGTGTGGGCCCCCTTTCGGTCCCAATGCGACTGGGAGTTCGCACGCTGGGCAAAGATGCGTGGGGCGACGGCTTCAGCTGTGACGGCACTACTTGCGATCCCGGAGGTATGGGAGTGTTCTTCCCCACTTAGCATCGCTGATGTATTATTCTGAAAGCTCGTCGACAAGCTTGGGCTATCATACAAAACAAGTGCGGAGCTGAACAACCTCATCGACAAGGCGTTGCCCGGGCGCCCCTCCTTCCAGTGCGAGGATCTGGTTATTGGAGGTGAAACCCTTCAATTTCACTATCGCGACATAGTTCCATGTATCCGGTCCCTGTTTGGTAACCCGGAGTTTGCCCATGAACTCGTCTTCGCCCCAGAGAGGCACTATACGGATGCTGAACGAACGTGCCGTGTTTATAGCGAGATGCATACGGGTGATTGGTGGTGGTCCGTACAGGTGCGTAACTAAATCATCGTTTGAACTCGAGTACTTACAGACGCACTAGATGTCACTTGAAGCACGCAATGCTGGAGCAACAGTCATCCCGCTCATAATTTCCTCTGACAAAACCCTGCTAACACACTTCCGGGATAAGGAAGCGTATCCGATTTATCTGGGGATTGGCAATATACCGAAGAGCACTCGCCGGAAGCCGTCGCGCTCTGCACAGATGTTGATCGGGTACGTCCCGATAACCAAGCTAGTTGGCATCACAAACAAGGCAGCTCGCCGTCGCGCCCTTGCTAGCCTCTTTCACTCATGCATGGCAAAGGTCCTTGACCCGATCCGCGCGTATGGTGAAACAGGCCTAGCTATGCAGAGTGGTGATGGCACTTGGCGCCGCTGTCACCCCGTTTTCGCCACCTTCGTTGGCGACTACCCAGAACAGGTGCTGGTTACATGCATCTACAATGGGCGATGCCCGAAATGTCTCGTTCCAGTCAAACAGCTCGGCAATTACGATATCTTTCCTACTCGGAACCATGTGGACGCGGTCGACACTTACCTCTTGGCCAGCGAAGACATTCGCCGATTTCGTGCCGCCTGTCGTGAAGCTGGACTGAAGTCCATTTTCCGTCCGTTTTGGAGTGTACTTCCACTTGTCGACATTTTCGTGTCCATCACCCCCGATGTGCTTCACCAACTGCTTCAAGGTGTTGTGAAGTATCTCACCGCTTGGCTGACCACCATTTTCGGGGCAGCAGAAGTTGACGCACGCTGCAGGTCTTTGCCGCCCAACCACCATATTTCATTGTTCACCAGCGGCATATCGACCCTCTCGCAACTTTCAGGAAAACAGCATAAGGACATATGTCGATTCCTGCTGGGACTCGTCATTGACTTAGCTCTTCCAGGCGGGCAACTCCCTTCGCGTTTGATTAGAGCTGCGCGTGCGCTCCTCGACTTTGTATATTTGGCACAATACTCCTCACATACAAGCAAAACGCTTCAACGCCTCGAGGACAGCCTTGCTTGCTTTCATGAGAACAAGGATGTTTTCATCGACCTTGGTGTGCGTGAGCACCTGGACATCCCGAAGTTCCACAGCATGCTTCATTACCGCTCTTCCATCACCTTATTTGGCACAACCGATAACTACAACACGGAGCAGTCCGAGCGCCTCCACATCGACTTTACGAAGGACGCGTACCGTGCAACAAACCGCAAAAATGAATATCCTCAGATGACCGCATGGCTGGAGCGCCGCGAAAAGATACAAATGCGCACAGCATCCGTCGAATGGCAACCGCAGCGCGATCCAACAAACACACAAACATTCACGACTTCTACCGGGCCCTTGCAAGTTGGCATGCGGTATCTCAAGATGACCCTCCATCCAACTGTCAAGGCTGTCACGTTTGATGAACTAGCAGCAAGTTATGGCGCCGTTGATTTCCAGGACGCGTTGGCGGACTTCATTGCCCTTATCAATTACCCTGGTGCCTCAGCAGCGATGTTGCGCACTCGGGCAGCTGACACGCTTTTACCATTTCGTTCCGTGCCTGTATTTCACCGAATCAAATACGCTAGTGAGAACTCGGAAATTGTCGACAGTGCAGTTATTCGGCCTGAGCAAAAGGATGGACGCGGGCGCACAGTGCCCCAACGGTTTGACACTGTGCTTGTCCGTGGGAAACGTCAAGACGTCATGCACGGAAGCAATGGTAAGTTTGGACTGTATTTCAGTCTACATGATATAACCAAACTCCTCAGGTAACCGGATAGCGCAAGTTCGCGTTGTCTTTCAAATACCGAGCAAAGTTGTCCACAATGTTTTTTTCAATGACGCTCCAACTCACCTCGCATACATTGAATGGTTTTCAGTGTTGTCTCCAACACCGGACATCAATCACCTTATGTATAAGGTGTCTAGGTTAACGGATAGAGGCCGCCGCCGCGCCGCGGTCATTCCCGTAGGCAGTATAATTGGCAGCGTTCACCTCATCCCCCGATTTGGAGAAGCTACTCCCGATTGGAATAGCTTCTCCGTGCTCGAACAATGTAGCACATTTTATGTCAATTCGTTCAGCGACCAGGATAATTATCTCAGATTTGGATAAAAAGTTATAATAATTGCATGATCCATTGTCTTTACAACGACATAACAATTGATTGGTTTTACATAGACGCGACGCATCAAAGAAGACTCAAATTAGTTTACGTGATTTTATTAAAAAATAGAAGGTGTTTATCTGTCAGCTATGATCGACTATTGATGCGTTGTCTCCGTTAGCTCCATTATCTTAATTTACACGGGCATTGCCTCTCGTGCTTTCCCTGATGCGTCACTGGTGTGTTACTACTGCCGTCAACTTGAGACCAAGGACCGTCCTTAGGCCCTTGTCCATGTTACCTACCTCTGGACCAGGATGGGGCGGTGTGCTACCCTCGCATTGGGTGGACTGCTCGGGCCAAGTTGGGGAGATCGGCGTAGCTGGTGCGACGGGATAGAGCGAATGAGGGGCGCTAGATACAGGGTAACTATATTGCGTCTGGATGGGCTGGGGACGCATCGAAGAGGTTTTGGCGCTTAACGGATACCTTGCTGGGGTATGGTATCCCCGACAACCGACTGGTGTTCCCCTCAGGTCCCGGTACGCCAGGGCCACGAAGCGGCGGTCTACCATAAGAATAGGACCTGTATTGCCGCTCATAGGGTTGAGGGGGGTACTGCATTGTCGCATGCTCTGAGCCAATCTTGTAGCGATCCTCAGTCCCATCTAGCCGGGCCATACACTCTGTTTCGTCCTCTTTGGCCTTACGCCATTGCTTTCTGAGCTCCTTAAATTCTGGTCGACATCTCGTAAGTTAGACGTCCAGGTTTGGTGGTAAACAAAATTCTAAGTCTCACCTGCAGTAGTTCGCTTATTCCCATGGCGTTGCCTAACTATGTGCGCGTTGAGGTGATTGAGGGCACCATAACTCTTACTACAGCCCGTCCAAGAGCAATGATAGAGACGCTCGATCTCGTGGTAGCATCGACGGGGGCGGCGCTTTCTCACTGCGTTTCCAGGAAGAGATACAAAGGACTCGGAGAACGTCTTGGATACAGACGGGTCCGGTGGTGAGGAGTCATGCTCTTCCTCAGAGACCGCCGAACGTGCGATCGGGACGAGGGACGAAAATCCAGGAGAATGCAAATGACTTTGAATCGACTCAGGGAGAATAGGATCAGCGGCACCGAAACCAGAGGATCTCGGCCGGCCATCGCCAATGTTATCATTGAAGGGATTGGAGAACGTGGAGGGGTATCGCGAGCCCAGGGAAGTATGGTGATACCCTGACGTGATCGGAGGTAAATCTGAAAAAGGGATGTTCATTAAGAAGATCGACGAGGATCACAATGAAGTGAAGTGTGCGCACCTTGTACGGGTGTCACATCTTGTATGGGTTCCGCACGAACATCCCGGCGATCCCAGCCCATGCTAGAGTCGCAGAACTCGGCAAGGGTAAAACACCATGCTGATGTTGCCTCCGTTCCTGTTGATAGCATTGTTCTGTCACGGTTTGGTAACGCGTAATTGTGGCCGGATTGCTGTGTGACCGCCCGTATGTTGGGTTCAGAGAGATGCCGGTTCAGTGAGATGGGAGGCTGATGCAAGGGCTGATGGGAAGAAAATGATTGCCGGGCGGAGGAGCTGCCGCTGGCGGTGTGAAGGAAACGCGTGTGACACGTGGGATCGTCGCGGCTGGTGCGGGATGGATGAGGACAAGGATGAGGAGATGAATAAGTAGACCTGGAGATAGTGTGCGAGGCTGAGTTCGGCAGGTTGAGAAACATTGGCGGAGGCCCTGACGGAACTCGATGAACCCGTAGTGCTCGGATCGGCCTGTCGTTTTGGCGCGCATCATATGGGGACTAGAGCAGCAGACGCACCTTTTTGTTACGTGAAAGTCGCAAGTGCGAGATGTCACCAAACTGTGAAAAGTAGTAAGTGCATCTGACTTTCGTACTAGAAATCGCCGTGGGGGATCCAGCCAAGATAAACCACGCCAGTTTCTGCCGCCTAGGGAATTAATGAGGGCCGTCTCTCGAGTAGGAGACAACGACACGTACGAGCTTCCGTTTCGCCTTTTCGAGTTTTCTCATCACCGTCGCATGGTCCCGAGAAATAGAGGGAAGAGAGCCCACGACTCGGAGGCGGTCTGAGTACCGCACGCAAATAACGCAAATAGTTATTCATAAACTAGACGGCATTTTACTTATGTGATGTTATGCGTCACTATTGATGCATTATTTCCGTTACTTCCTTTATCACTAATTTATACGGTCTTACCTCTCGCTAGCGCGGGAGGTTTTTCCTGATGAACGCGCCGCGCTTTACTCTAGACAGCCCAATTGAGGAAGACGGTTCGAACCTGTCTATCGGTCAGCGTTCCCTCGTATCACTCGCACGTGCGTTGGTCAAAGATAGCAAGATCCTGATTCTGGACGAAGCCACCGCGTCTGTTGACTATGAGACGGATCGTAAGATTCAGGAGACGATCGCTAATGAGTTTCGCGACCGCACGATTCTATGCATTGCCCGTACGTTGTTCGCTACTTGTTCGCTGCCTTCCTCGAAGTGACTTTGGTTTCCTAGACCGATTGCGGACAATCATCTCTTACGACCGCATTTGTGTGCTTGACAATGGTAAAATCGCAGAATTTGGGGTCCCAGAGGATCTCTATGCACAGGACGGAATTTTCCGCGGGATGTGCGAGCACTCGAGTATCACGCTGGATGACATCCGCCGCGCCCGCAAGGAGCGGGAGGCTGGTGACGAGATTGCTTTGTGAGACACACGACGAGCTCAGCCATCACTTATTATTTTCCTCGATGACCAGGACTAGACTTGGCGTTATTCACACTCCTAATGGTGTACTGTAGATTCGCTGAAGGCTGAGCGCTGAGCGCTGAGATATATGACGAACGACACGACCCTCCATCACGTCGCGCTGTACAGACTAGATAATACCTTGCATATCCGTTCAACTCTTTTCCTGGGGTATTCTTTCCCGATTTTCACACCGTTGCATTATGGCAGAGTTTCTGAGGGCCCGAATTTACCGCTGGTATGCCACGCTGTAACATTTGGTGTCAACTCTATCATCTGGGCTAGTTATTCTAGTATATTGGGGTGAGAGTGAGTGTTTGAGCCAAGCATCGCTGTAAGCTTGACTGTAAGCATCAGGAAAAACCTCCCACACTAAGTTAGTGAGAGAAATGTTATTAATAATCAATAATCACTACATAATCGCTTCTGAGATAATATAATGGGAAGATAATGGGAAATTTCAAGGGAGAGTTATGACAAAAATCTGATGTATCGGTCACGGACTCTAGTAGTGATTTGCTACAGTACCTGGCTTGAGGCTGCTCATTCACCCCCGCCTGTATCCCGTTATGGAAACAGCTATAGCATCATCCCGTGACAATGCTTTATAAGCTAGGCCTCCGACTGTACGGCGTGCATATCTAATATCTAAATAGCGCCATGGTCGCAACCACCGATTGAGAGGAGAATACAACCAACTCAAATGGCAGATACCTCGCCTACCACTTCTTCGCCGCTAACCCCCCTCTACCACATGTGTGCCCCCTGCGCCCTACCACCTGATCGAAGAAGCTGAGATTTGGCTCTTTCAAGATGACCTCGAATTCCTCCACCTCCGACATATCAGGTTTTTCAAGTAGTGTTCAGCGTCCGATAAAAATCACATTTCCAATGCATGCCATCAAGTCGGTCGTCACCCCGCGAACCAAGGTGGTGGCAATACCCATACTGGTGAAACCTGACTATTCACAAGCCGAAGCTCGTCATCCCGTTGCGTCGGAATGTCTTGGGAAGCTCCTGGAAAAAGGTGTCACCAAACGACTACTTTTCGAAATCACTACCCAGAACCTAATCTCCACCACGCGATTTGGGGGCCGAAATACTTCTTTATGTCTAGATGCGGCCCTTACGCTCTTTCGCGGCGTCGATGCTGCACACGCCAATAAGATCAAATGCTGCATTTCACTATTTGATCTCGAAGGATTTTTCAATAACGTGAACCAGGGTCGCGTCAACCACCTCATGGAATCACTAGTCTTCCCCTGGAACACCTGAAACTGGACTCGCAGATTCGATCTGTCTGTCGCTCTTTCGAAGACGCAATGAACGACATCACGTTAGTAGGCACACCTCAAGGTTCGGTTCGCCCATCCTACCCACCTGGGAACTCGGTTAGGGGCATCAATATTGCCAAATGGCGACTCCTTTACAACGCTATATACCTCCCTGTCCTCATACTGATGTCAGTTATGGGATAGGGGCGAAGGAATCGCACAAACTGCAGGTAGTCCGAAACAAAGGTATACGTTTCATCTCCAGAGCCTTCCGCACCACACGGCGGGACCCTCTTCGCGAGATACTAAACATCATTCCCATTAACTACCGACTAGACATGCTGACTATGAATTCGGTATTGAGACTACTTTTGAGACGCTATAGGTTACCTCGGACCAACCAACCCTTCACCCGCTTCAATCGCCTGGACGAGGGTTGGCAGGACCCGGGCCTAGGGGGGCCACACCATGTGACCCAGCCACGAAAGTCTACCCTTTGCGCTCTAGCAGACCGGGTCCCTGTGGCCAGCGTACCAATAACAGGCGGCTGCACCCTGTGAGGTTCCCAACTGGGGTTACCGTGTGGCTTGCTTGGGTGTCGTGAGCCCAACTGCCAGCAAGGAGCGCGCCAGTGTCCGTCAGCTACACGGAGACCCCCTATCACGACCGGAAGTAATTCATGCCTTTGGCAAGACCACCAATCGGATTCGTACTGACGGTAAGGTCGTGGGAGGAGCAGTGATAGAAATTGACGACCTCGACGCTGGCTTCGTGCCGGTGGTAGTAGGCGAGAAAGTCGTCCAGTTCGTTGTGGAAGCACATAACACATTTGATCGGCCAGCACGGCACGTTCGTTCACCTGCTTACAAACAAATTTTCGGGGGTCAGGGGTTCAGGCCGTCCAAGATCCTAACTCTAGAACGGCGCAGACACGAGGTGCCGTCTTCTTCGATAATGTTTCCTCTATTGTAACCCCCTCTAGAGATGTGACGCTTTTCTACACATGGCCGCCCAAGGACTACAGGCGCTCAGGGTACGTGGTGGCAGAAGAAAGAGTCAAGGGCACTCAAAGCGTGTCGTAGAAACAGGCCAGGTATCATCCATTTCTTAGCAGAAAAGCATCACCGGGCCGCCGCCTATGCTGCTTGGTCTCTTTCTAGGCAACATGCCCCTACAACGTCCCATGATACAGCTGGGCCATTCACCACCCGGCGGTCAAGAGCACGGCCTGTGGGTGGCACCCCACTGATCTCTCTATCCACGCCATTCAATCACCACCACCACGCTGAATCTGGCAGTCGGTCACGCATTCACGGAAGATCACGCTACCCGCTCCAGACCCTCACAACCCGTAGACCACGCCTGCCAATGCAGCAACATACCGACATCCACGTCATCGATCACTGCCCCCTGTATGTTGGCGACACACTCAAATAGACCAAAGGACGCATTGTCACACACGACTATTCTCGCATAAGGAGCATATTTCCAAGCTTCTCGCCTGCCTACAGGAGACCAGAGCCGCCCACAACCTGCCTAATCGACCAACCCTCTTACGACGCCTATGCTGCGGCCTTCCTCACCCCGGAAGGTAGCAATGGCTAGTCCTTTCCTTTACCCAACAGTGAGAACGTGAAGAACCTTGAAGGAACCTTTTATTTTTTCCCCCTCTTATCCGCCGCTTGTGCGGCCCATTCTACCTTAGGCCCGCATATGGGATAGTCTCTATACTTTACCTTATATCGATCGACGTGCCGCCTTTATTTATTCCCTGTTAGTCATGGGTAGTACTTGTCGGTATACAAGTGTTATAAAAAGAGTAGAACAAATACCACCTCATTCCGAGTCTTTTATTTCCACACAGACGCTAACTGGGCTTGGGATTTGAAGCTTGAAGCTTGGGCTCGAAGCGAGCGTAAAGCCTCGAAGCTTTCAAAGTTATTAGAGAGCGGCACAATGGGTGGCATGACGGAAACCCATGACGGAACAATGGCGCCGGTGACTGGGGAAGCAACGACCAATAGGAACACGCTCAGACTTGGAGCCAAATACATAAATGCTTATCTGAGTCGGTCAAATGCATGCCTTTAGTATCTACTGTATCTTGGTAGAGGTTACGGACGACGCCGGAGTAATAGGGGCGGTCACGTGCAAGTGACCGCGAGAATGTCAAGTCGAAACAGATACGAGCGAGAGTGAAGACGATTCGCGATTGAGGGCAGACGGGGAAAAGACGAGTCAATAGAGTTGATTTATTTCGAACCTAGGCTCCTTTTGAGCCGTTTTTATAAGTACAAGTATGATAATATCGAACGCATTTCAAAACGATCGAAAACGCCTGAGTAAGACGCTCGGGGAGCGGTACAGTAGAACAGACACGAGACCGGGGCATGAGACACGTCGCGCTTGCCTCTCATTCGAGGCTACAAACACGGAATCAGTACTTCACGAGAATCTTCGAGAGAGTGAGGTCACTGTAGTCATACACAGACATCATAGGCATCATAGCCGCCTTAAGCAACTTTCCGTATCTGTAATTCAAAAACACGGAAGCCAACGGAATACGCGAGAACATACGAAAACCGGAAACGTACAAGCCCCAAAGGGGCGGGTCCAAAAATTGAGTCGGGCAAGTGAGAAACGAGCCCGAGACCGAGCGTGGTACGCGCGGACGCTACCGCCGCTCGGACTTCCGGCGGAACGAATCCGCCATATCTATGGTAAAATTATCAATTGATTGATGAATAGACGTCCTCTCGTCGTGCAAGAGCTACTAAATAAGCCAATGGATGGAGATACAACGCAGAGAAACACCCTTCAAACGACGTGTACAACGGCCCGTGACCTTATTACTAGTACTAGTACCGCAAAAACGGCCCGGGCGAGATGACATCGGCGTCACCACCTCGGCGTACGGACAGCGCGTACTTACGCTTGACTCAAACACTCACTCTAACCCCAATATACTAGAATCACTTGTAGTACCAGCATTAGCACGATATTGTAACTGCCTGCTGACCTGTCACCCCCGCCAATAACCTGACCAGATGAGAGAGTTGACACCAAATGTTACAGCGTGGCATACCAGCGGTAAATTCGGGCCCTCAGAAACTCTGCCATAATGCAACGGTGTGAAAATCGGGAAAAAATACCCCCAGGAAAAGAGTTGGACGGGTACGCAAGGTATTATCTAGTCTGTACAGTGCGACGTGATGGAGAGTCGTGTCGTTCGTCATATCGTGGCTCATATCTCAGCGCTCAGCGCTCAGCCTTCAGCGAATCTACAGTACACCATTAAGAGTTTTAATAACACCGAGTCTAGGTCCTGGTCCATCAAGGAAAATAAGTGATGGTTGAGCTCGTCGTGTGTCTCACGAAGCAATCTCGTCACCAGCCTCCCGCTCCTTGCGGGCGCGGCGGATGTCATCCAGCGTGATACTCGAGTGCTCGCACATCCCGCGGAAAATTCCGTCCTGTGCATAGAGATCCTCTGGGACGCCAAATTCTGCGATTTTACCATTGTCAAGCACACAAATGCGGTCGTAAGAGATGATTGTCCGCAATCGGTCTAGGAAAGCGAAGTCACTTCGAGGAAGGCAGGCGAACAAGTAGCGAACAACGTACGGGCAATGCATAGAATCGTGCGGTCGCGAAACTCATTAGCGATCGTCTCCTGAATCTTACGATCCGTCTCATAGTCAACAGACGCGGTGGCTTCGTCCAGAACGAGGATCTTGCTATCTTTGACCAGCGCACGTGCGAGTGATACGAGGGAACGCTGACCGATAGACAGGTTCGAACCCTCTTCCTCAATTGGGCTGTCTAGAGTAAAGCGCGGCGCGTTCGGTGTCGTACTTCCCGTTCCAAGCTGTTCCTCTTCGCCGTCGACTACAGACAACACAGGGGAGATAGGTTTCGCCTCCTCAACGAGGTAAGAGCGCCGAAGGGCGTCCCAGAGTCGTGCATCGTCGTGCTGTCCAAACGGATCTAGGTTGGACCGCAAACTTCCGGAGACTAATATCCTTTAGAATCCATAGGCTGACCATCAATATCAGTCACACATACAAAGCGTGGGATCCTGTGGGATGATCGAGATCGCGTTGCGGACATCATTGAGCCCAAGTTTGGAAATGTCGACACCGTCGATGTTGATAGAACCTGACACCAGCTCGACAATCCGGAATAACGCAACCATGATAGACGATTTCCCGGCGCCAGTCCTGAATTGCACTAAGTCAGAGTGCGCAGATCGGGTGTCGACCGTAGGGACCTACCGTCCAACAATGCCTATCTTTTCTCCACCCTCGACGCTCATGCTGAGGCCCTTCAAGACAAGTGGAAGTTCAGGGCGATACTTCAGGACAGCCTCATTGATTTCAAGCTTCCCATTGCTGGGCCAGGGAACAGGGGGTTTTTGGTCTGGAATCTCGTGTGGTGGCTCCTGTTCAAGGTCACGAGCGTAATAGACGATGCGCTCGACAGAATTCATGTTGTTCTCGACCTCGGCAAGCTGTCGGACCATCCAACCAAAGGACTAGAAATAAAGCGAACGACTTGAGGGAGCGATTCAGTTCGCAATGATATCCGACCTACTTGTTGAACGGAAAGAATGTACGAGAGTGAGACACCCGTCTGTGCTGGTGAGACGCTGAAGCGCGTGCCAACGGTGAGCATGGCGATGACAAGGATCAACAGCGTCCCAAGTAAATCGAGCCGAATACCGAGCCACCGCTGAGCTCACAATCAGCACGCGAGTCTTCTCGAAGCAAGGCGCTCACCTGATTCGTGACGGTCATCCAGTATGCCCTATTCTCAATGTTCACCCGGTCTCGATTTTCGTTGAAGAAGCGGACTTCTTCCCCGTAAGCACGAATGGTGGCAATCCCCGACAGCGTCTCAGAGAAATGGGAATATAGAGACGATCGCAAGATGGCGTCTAGTCGCTGCAGGTAACTTCAGAAAGAATTCCTGTATCGTATTTGCAGGGCACGCACCTTCATTTCTCTAGCACTCGCACGATAAAATGCAGAAGCCATGGCGTAAAGCACCGAGACGACAGCGACGGCGATGAGGAACCATGGGAGCAAGATAGAAATTAGAACGATAGCCCCAATGATGGTAGAAAAGGTATTGATAAGCATGCGAAATGAGTCTGCAAACAGACTAGATCAGTCGGATTAGACTACAGACCTTGCCAGAGGGGTGCGTACCAGCTAGCATATTATCGATCGTGTCAATGTCCTTGGAGAAACGGTTCATGATACGCCCAACCGGCTGGACGCAGAAGTTCAATTGGATGAGCGGCCGGGACAAGTCTGAGAGGAGGCGCACCGTCGTCTCAAAGAAAGACATCGGACTTAGCATCACACGGGTAATGGCGTTCTACCCAGCAGTTAGATAGGGGAAATCAAGGAACTGAAGACATACGTCATGCATTCGCCTCGAGGCAGAATATACAATAAACGCGACGATAATACCGTTCATGAATGTTGCTAATGCCTGTCCGACACCAAGTGTCGCGTAGATCCCCATCTGGAGCGGATAGTCAGACAAAAATTAATTAGGACAACAACCTAACGCATACATAAAATCCCTGAGGTCGTTGCCATTCGCTATTGTGACGGTGAGCTGGAGCTTTAGTTGGCATTACGAAAAGACGTACCGCTCTTGCCACCATACTAACCTACGGGTGTTGGCATTCGTCAGCGTCCTCCAGAAACTAGCGTTATGAAGATAACACACCAATACGACGACAACACAAACGAGACTTGCATAAGCACGAGGGTCACAAACATGATGGGTACGAGTACCACGCCATTTCCGGACTGAAGATATAGTTTGTACACCTGGATGTTGACAGCTCCAGTGTTGCGTTCTTCTGCCTGCATGAGCTGCGCACCGCGCATTGCAGCCTGCCGCTTCTTGACGTTCTCATCAGCATTAGCATCTTCAACATTTATAGTGTTCTCTCTCTTGGACTCGGTCCGATCTTTCGTAACGAACTCATCGAAGGTGCGCGCGAAATCGTCACCATTCGCCATCATCTCGTCGAATGTACCGTGCTCGGTGATGCGGCCGTCGGCCATGAAGTAGATGTGATCTACTTTAGGCAGGAAATGAAGGGCGTGCGTGACAAGTATCCGCGTTGCGCCAGAACTGCTATCCAGAAGCACATTGTTGAAGACGGACTCTCCCACATGAGCGTCCAGAGCAGAGAGGGGGTCCTACGAGGTAAAATTCACTCAGTGAATGAATAAGCAATTTGAATCTCACTCACGTCGAAGATGAGGATGTCTGATCGGGAGTAAATTGCGCGGCAGATGTTCACACGTTGCTTTTGGCCTCCAGATAGTGAGATACCCTGTACCACGCGAACATCAGTATCGTGGAGATAAAATACTGTTTCTTACATACTCTCTCACCGACCTCCGTCATGTCACCATTGGGTAGCACGTCAAGGTCGGGCTCCAAGCAGGCATCATGAACGGCCTTCCAATATCGCTCCGCTTCGAAAGCTCGACCGAAACAAATATTGTCGCGAATCGTGGCATTCTGCTCGAAATTTCAGCGCACCTGGTTGTGTTGACATCACAACAACTAACCTGGATCCAGGCGCTCTGGGAGCAATACGCTGCAGATCCACCAACACGGACCGAGCCCTCTGTCCTGCGCATGTCGCCAATCAAACCCTGGAGCAATGACGTCTTTCCAGATCCCACCGCCCCCACGATGGCTACGAGTTGTCCACGTAGGACCCTAAGATCAATGTCCTTCAACTTGAACAGTGCGTCTTCTTTGACTACTTGCGGTTCGGATACGGGTAAGGGCTTGGGATGAGGATCACTACGACTCTTCTTTTTCCCCTTGTCTTCCTTGCCCTCATTGAGGTCTGGTGGAGGGCCATCCCAAGTGAATGACGCATTGTCGATCTCAACGGCGTACTTCAATTTTGGGTCTTTGACAAGTGTCTCAGATACGAGCTCTGCTGTGAAGCACTCCTGGAGACGACCAATCGCATTTCGGGCGTCTGTAATCGTACTCAACGACAGAGCTATGACGTGGCAAGATTAGCAAACAGCGGGAATAGTTTCACAGGTCGCGCAACCTACGTAGCATCATGAGGGGCATGCGTAATAGCTGGAACCAGGTCAAGGAGGAAAATATGACGGCAGGTGTAAGTTGATGTCCAGAACCTGCGTATACGAGAAAAGCTACGACAGATGCCAGTGTCGGAGTAGATACTGGCCAATGCCATGTTCGCCGCACGAACCAGTAGCATCGTCCTCACGTAGCTGATGTGAAAAGTCAGCCAAGTCCGAGGCTCACAACATGCGGGTGTAATATCTAATTTACCTTATTTCACGTTTCCTGTATCCAGCTACACGCTCTAGGAAGGGTGCCTCCCAGGCAAAAAATTTGATAAGCTTCATGCCTCCGAGAAGTTCCTGCAGCAACTTCGCCCTCTTATCCGTCCATTCCATCGTCTTTCGTCGGAATCGGAATAAGGACTTCATGATCTTGCCCTGTATTGGGATAAGAATGATGAAGACGGAGAAGCCAGCCAGAGCACTCGGGCCAAGGTTGGAAACCAGTAGACCAAGACAGATCCCCATTTGGATCGGCGCCGTCCAGGACATGTGGAAGAATCCGCAGCAGAAATCTATTCGTGAGACGTCGGTCGAGATGTGATTGACTAATCTGCCATTGGATAACCTTGCCCGAGAGCCGGTTGTCAGACGTAGAGAGCGTGAATAGATGGCAGTGATGAGGCCGCCACGGACGAGAACACCAGATGAGGCCGAGCGATAGAAAAAATGATGCTGACAGAGCGAACCGAATAGTTGCAAAATCACGAGGCCGATTCCAAGAGCAATTCCTCGGCCCACGCCTGGAGCCAATAATCCCTCTCGGTGAGCAACGTAGGATTCTGTCGCAAATTTGATGAGGGACTAGAAGATGGGCACTTAGGTCAGAAGATAATGTATACCAGCAGACGATGCTATTCCTATCCCACCTTCAAAATCAGAGGACTTGTCACTTGAGCAGTGTCACCGGCGACCTTCAGTATACCACTTGACCAGAACCACCATTTGACGCTGTCATTGATAGCCAGTGTGAGGCTGGGCTGCTTCCTCCCATCTTTCTCCATCCACTGCCTGAGCCGTTCCTCGCTATCCCCCCGTAGCGCTGACATTAGCCGCAATTTTAAAGGGGGCTTGATCTCTCCGTTGGACAAACGGGTGTTATATTCGTCTGCCTTCTTGCGGCGAGCCTCGAATGAGTCAAGAATAGCATTTGCGATGACCTCCGAAGATCTGTGCTCCTGAAGCTTCCATAAGTCAGGCGCTTCGAGAGGACGCGCATAACCAAGCGCCATGAGGCTAGTCATCCAGCCAAATGTTAGGAGGCTAAACCAGCCTGCGGTCATCTCTGGAATATAATCGGCATCGTCGGTGCTCTCTTTGGGTGGTGGTGGGTCGAGGGGTACAATGAGACCCTTGACAAACCTACGAGACGATCGTTCCGACAATTATCGATCAGGGAACACCTGTGCACAAATAGAAACCCACCTATGAACTTTGTTGAGTACAGACGAGGGCGTCTCGGTTCCAATAGTATCGCATTGGGTGGTATGCACAAGGTCGGCCTCCCCTTTAGAGGTGACTTCGTCGAGCCCGAGTTTACCCATGTATGGTGTACGATGGACGCAGAGACAAAGGAAAATTCCCACATCAGGAAAAACCTCCCGAGCTAGCGAAGGTTAAGCGCCCAAAATTAGCGGAAATTAGCGGAAATTAGTGAAATTAGCGAAATTATCTCCATTTCGTTGCCACAACTAAATTAGTGCTAATTATCGATATTTTCGCGGTATTCTCAGATAGGCTACCAATAATCGTGCTCTCAAATTCTCTCAGATTATCTCTCAGATTATCATGTCTTAGTGATTGTCATCGCTTTAATAACCATTAATCAAATTTTATTATAGCTATCAAACGAGTGACTAGTGACCAGGCACGACAGGCACGAAAACAAGGCACGAAAACAAGCACGAAAAACAAGTACGAAGTCGAAACGAGTGAGCGAAAAGGTAAATTCTTTTTGGGATTTTCTGATAATCATTGCTGATTGTTCGTGTCAGTGATGTCATTTAAAATAGTACCATAAACTTACAGTGGGGATTATGGTTAAAACGGACTGTTGAAACGGAAAACGGACTGTTGAAATGGAAAACACGCTTTCATTCAAGTTGATCGAGATCAAGGTTCGCAATTGGAATAGTTGTCGTCAGGACTGTACCTCCTGTGGCACTATAGCACCAGTCAGGACTACGATAGTGGAAGTGAAGGCAGCGGACTCACCTTGCTTGAGCATAAATATCACTCATCATGATGTGAAAGGCACGCTCTCGGTTGTTCAGGATGTGCTTGAGAGTGTTCATGTTGGCAAGGTACACGTCCATGTAGGCATTTGCTGAGAACTCTGCTGTCTGCTGTTCGCCAGTGCGCCACTCATGGAGAGTGGCATACAGCTAATACAAGGGGTTAGCATCATAAAAATAAAATATTACTTTACTCACCGCAGTCGCAACCAAAGCAACCATTGGCATAGGAACTTCCCGACGTACCACTCCATCTTCACCTTGGTATGACGGGAAAAGATGATGGAAACGAGCAAGAAATGACGTTGAACCCCCCGTAAAATACAAGTCACGGATAACTGTGACAATTCGTGGGTTTCGATATGGGTGCGACGTCCTCACGAGTCCAGTAATCCCCATGTTCTGGGAAGGTACTAGTATCAGATTAGCTCGTCAAAAGGGGCTGCACTTACACCTGGTGCCCCCGGGAAAATGTAGTTGTAGCCAGATAGTTGCTTCCGAATCAACCGGGCAATTTCAGCTGCCGAACCGATCGCGATGATTGGCGCCACGCTAACAGTGTTGCAGCGGTCCTTAACTTCGCTACGGAAATGGGGAACTCGTGCACGCGACTGTCAATTAAGTTGAGTAACGTCGTCTCAGATATTGTAAAACTTACCAAGGAAATGAGCTTGGTCAAATATTCGTCATCGACTTCAAGTCGACGCCGAACAATGCCTCCTCCGTGTCCATGATTCCCGGTAGCGGCAATGAGAGCATCTCGGGTCAAGGCAAAAGCGACAGTTGCATCTGGGAAGGCAGTATTGAATAAGATAGAAGCCCGAAGGTGCTCGATCGCGTCCTGAACAATCACTCGGATGAGTGCGCGCTGGCTGGTCAGCATAACCTTGGTTGTGCCCTCCACAAATACGAGATCCGTGTCAATACGCGTGAGAGTGGGCACTGGCAACTCAGACATCACAGTCAGGCCCCGGTTCGGTGATGGAGTACCAACTACTTGTTGTAATGGTCAGCTGAAGAACGGACGCCTGAAAAAAAAAAAAAAAAAACCGTCATCCGAGAGTTCAACTAGGTGCGACCTCGGTCCAGGTGTCAGTGGCAGTGTTGGCGTGGATGTACGGGTAGTACCAGCAGGTGCATGGCCACCAACACTGCCCGAAGAGCCAAGACTGTCAGTACTCTGTCTGGACGTCAGCTTCGCTGAGCGGGGCGTGTCTATACCACCTGGTCCCTGCCAGGTGGGCCGCTGTGAAAGTGCCAGTGGGGGTTGGACTAAATGATCTCGAAAAAAGAAGGAAAAAAAAAACTTACTTCGGTAGCCATAACCTCGGCGAATTTTGCAGGGTTTTTGAGAGCAAGTTCGACAATCTCATCGTCCTCGTCCTCGTCCTCGTCCTCACTTATGCTATCGTCGTCGTCCACATCGGGGTTGAAGCTTTTGGCGTTGGAATAGGAAGGAACATGGGCGAGGGGGGGAACGCGACCAGAGGACGACAGAGCTGAAATTTTCTTGTTTGTTTGACGACAAACAGATTAGTAATATTTTCACTCACCGTCTGGCCTCTCAACTCGTTTCCCCTTTATCGCGCCGCCTTGTTGATCCACTATCTCGCTTTCCTGGGCCAAGTTGAGTGGCATTGGACGACCATGGGAAGGACCTTTATCGACTTCAAGGTCAGTCTCGTCACCAACTCTCTTTGCGACGCACATACCAAAAGTCCGGGTTCTTTTAGCTGCGCCCAGCTGCGTGTCCGAGGGCGTGGGTGTAACGGGGTCGCTAATGCTGAAGGTACGTTTCCCGCGTGCTTGTGATAGTGAGACACATGGCTCACTCCACGAAGTTTTAGACTTACTGGGTGGAGGGACCCTAATCGTTATGTTACCGTTCGAGCCCATAGCGTTGCCTTGGCCTGTTTGAGTCGCAGTTCGAAATGGAATCTGATTTTCATTTCGTCCTCCTCCCTGCACATGTTCTGTTGGCACTATCTGAGAACGGCGGGTTCGCGGGGCCATCAATGAAGATCAAAACAAAGGTGATAATATCGAGAGAAAGTGATGCGCTAATGTGATCAGCGAGTAAAGACAGGAATTGGAATGGGGAATGGGTACGAAGGTACGTCCTCTTTATATCGATAATCCGCTGCGCTAACTGAAATGCGTTAACAGTCTGGTAATTGTATTCTACTTGGCGCTCACTTCTTTTCCCTCTACTACCACCCAGACCGACCCGCCGTCATGACCCGAGCGCAAATACACTGTTGCGGCTGCAATCGCGCGTTCACCCCTCGGGGCCTTTCCCAACACATCAACAGGACTCAGCTTCCGAGCTGCCGTGCTCTGCGTGCAGCAATACAATTGCCCGCCACACGTCAAACTCAAGGGTCTAACTTAGCATCAAACACAGGTCCTACATCATGGGACCACGGTGAATTTACTAACCATTGGGACGCTACTGGGGCCGTTGACTGTGAGGACACCGCTGCCGAGGGTGAGGACGCTGCCGCCGAGTATGAAGACGCCACCGCCACATGTGAAGACGCCGTTACAGACACCGCAGACGCTGATCTACTCGCAATATTAGTCCAGGAGTTCGATCATTGTACTAACCCTGACCAGGGACTTTCTGCGTCACCGGACCAGCCGGATCTTCCCCAGTCATCCGGCTCACTGCCATCAGGCCCGGCATGGCCTCTACATTCTGAGCCTAGCGATACGAATGGCCCCCAGTTGATCATCGACCGCTTCCCACATGGCAGTCCGGGTGCACCAATACCCGGCACACTTCAAGGCTCTCACGTATATCAGTCCAGTGAAGAGGTATTCGGGTCCTCAGTTTGGGCACCCTTTCGCTCCCAATGTGACTGGGAGATCGCGCGTTGGGCCAAAATGCGTGGGCCAACATCATCAGCTGTCGCTGATATCCTTGCGATCCCCGAGGTACGTCCATGTTTATTGTTTTGCCTCATAACTAATTCGTATTGACAGGTTGTTGACAAGCTCGACTTGTCATATCGCACACCAAATGAATTAAACAAGATCATCGACACGGAGTTACCAGGGCGCCCTCGATTCAAGTGCGAGGACGTGACCATCGCGGGTAATACCCTTCAGTTCTACTTCCGTGACGTCCTGCAATGTATTCGGACTATTTACGGCGACCCTGAGTTTGCGCGTGACCTGGTCTTTGCGCCAGAGCGCCACTACACCGATCATGAGCGGACATGCCGTGTGTATAGCGAGATGCACACCGGCGACTGGTGGTGGGCAGTACAGGTGCGCCCTCAATTCCTTGGGCTGTTTCGTGCACTTACAATTTGCGATAGACATCCCTCGAGGCACATCGGCCAGGCGCTACTGTTATCCCGGTTATCATATCCTCGGACAAGACCCAACTTACACTCTTTCGTGGTAAGGCCGCCTACCCCGTGTACCTCACAATCGGAAATATTCCGAAGGATATCCGTCGAAAAGCCATCACGCCACGCTCAAATGTTGATCGGCTACCTTCCAACTGCGCGCCTTGAAACAATTGGCAACAAGACAGCTCGGCGCCGCGCACTCGCAAATATATTCCACTTTTGCATGCGACACCTCCTAGCCCCAATTGCGTCCCACGGCGAAACGGGTATCACAATGATGAGCGGCGATGGGGTCTGGCGCCGGTGCCATCCCATCTTTGCTGTGTTCGTTGGTGACTACCCTGAGCAGGTGCTGGTGACGTGCACGCTTAATGGCCGGTGCCCAAAGTGTGTTGTGCATCGCAACGACCTCGGCGACTATTCCAGGTCGCCTCTCCGTGATTACGATGAAGCCTCGGAAGCTTTTCTTTTGGCAGACGGGGACGTACGCGCGTTCCATTCAACTTGTCGCGAGGCCAGCCTCAAGCCAGTCTTCCATCCATTCTGGGAGGCGCTTCCCCTCACTAACGTCTTCGTCTCGATCACACCTGACATCTTGCACCAAATGCTTCAGGGTGTTATGAAGCATTTGATTGCATGGCTGAAATGCGCCTTCGGACCAACGCAAATTGATACGCGATGTAGGTCTTTGCCGCCCAATCACCACATCATGACCTTTGCCAAGGGCATTTCGACCCTTTCTCGGATCTCGGGTCTCGAACACAAACAGATGTGTCGGATCCTCCTTGGTCTCATCATCGAGCTTCCCCTTCCTTCTGGAGGATCCCCTGCGCGGGTTATTAGGACCGTGCGTGCGCTACTTGACTTTTTGTATCTCGCACAACTTCCGTCGCACACTACTGAGACTTTACTTCGCCTCGAGGAATCTCTGGCTCGATTTCACAACAATAAGGACGTATTTGTCGACCTCGGCGTCCGCGAGCACTTCAAAATCCCCAAGCTCCACAGCCTCTTACATTACAAATCGTCCATTACCCTTTTCGGCAGCACGGACAACTACAACACGGAGCAAACAGAGCGACTTCATATCGACCTCACAAAGGACGCTTACCGTGCGACCAATCGTAAAGACGAGTACCCTCAGATGACCGCGTGGTTGGAGCGCCGCGAGAAGATCCAACTACACATGAAGTTTGTTGAATGGCGGCAGCAAGCTCAACACGACGGCGCTCAACGCTCGGGGCCAATTGGTCCTTCTAAGCCAGTTCCGCGGACCATCCAAATGGCTCGAAACCCATCCCTGAAGGCCGTTTCTTTCAACGACCTCGCTGACAAATACAGAGCCCTCGACTTTCAGGACGCACTCGCCGATTTCATTGCTCAGTTCAATCACCCCCGAGCCTCTGCAACGGCGCTGAGAGCTCTGGCTGAAGACACATTGTTGCCTTTCCGCCACGTCCCGGTTTTCCACAAGATCAAATTCGTCTCAACGCCTGACCTTGTAATTATCGACGCTGTTCATGTTCGGCCGGATCAAAGGGACGCTCGTGGGCGCACAATACCATCACGTTTCGATACGGTTATTGTCCGCGGCAGGCATCAAGATAGCGCACACGGGAATAACGGTAAGTTCAGGCTATATTAGTGTAAGGGTCCATCTAATTATTTCCTAGGTCTCCGAATAGCACAGGTTCGTGTGGTCTTTCAACTACCGAACAAGGTGCTTTCCGAGCTCTTCCCATCTGCGGACATTGCCCCACCAACCCATCTCGCGTACGTGGAATGGTTTTCCCCCATTCCTACCACGCCGGACAGCAACAGTGGCCTTTATAAAGTATCTAGGTTAACTCGAAACGGGCGGTGTCTGGCGGGCGTTATCCCAGTAGACAGTATTTACTCTAGCGTACATTTACTACCCCGCTTTGGTCAACTTGAAGACATCACTGGATGTAATACGTTTTCGGTATTAGAATTATGTCACAGTTTTTACATAAATCCGTTTAGTAGCCGAGACATCTACCTCCTATTTTTGTAGTTAATTAGCATTATGTTACCACCCATGCAAAGGCGCTCATGATTATTAGCTCTTAGCGTGAATTACTCGTGCATTATCTCTATTACTCAGAATATCAATAAATTATGGGCGCTTAACCTTCGCTAGCTCGGGAGGTTTTTCCTGATGCAAGTGACGGGTAGGGACAGTGACTGTGTTCTAGAAAGTGCAACTCAAGTCTAGTCGCTCTGCTATTTATCTGGACCGGGAGAAATGACCGAATGACCAAGTGATATGACGAAACCTGGCAAAACGGCCTTTTTTTACGCGTGGCTGCATGATTTACCGCCGGGTCATCCGGCCATGAGGCAGGTACCGAGATACATACGCGGTTTCATTCAATCCTCATAACAATCCTCATAACATAACTTCTAATTCTCACGCCTGAGCTTTATAAGCTCGGCACGACCATGATGAGGTCACTCCTAAAGTTTACTGTAAATCATCAATTGATTCATGAATAGACGTCCTTTAGCCCTGCAAGAGCCACCTGAGGTAAAAAATGAGCCAAGGCGTGGTGACACGACTGTAGAGAAATATCCCGTACTCTGTAAAACGGGATGAGCGGAGCAAGCTGCCGCTCTGTCACCCTCAACCTGTTCACGGCGGCCGCATAATCGGCCGACTTGATCATTTTCTTGAAATAGCGCGCCTAGACCAGAAGTGAGCCGAGCACTGACGCCGTGACTCCACCCTCTTAGACAACATACCTCTTGTTCTTCTACCAAAGTCCAGGCTTCTCCTGTTCTGCCTGCGCGAGCGGTCCTCCCAACACGATGCACGTATTTGCGCATATCCACAGGCGCATCATAGTTCAACGTGCTTGATATCCATCCCGCGTGATACGAGATCAGAGCAGACGAGCCTGGAAATACATCAACTTGAAGCAGCCAGGTAGATGACGCGACGCGAGCATCTCGATTTCTTGGGCTTTGAACTTTTCTAAAACGGATTTGCGCTCAAGGGCGCTAAGGTCACTCGAATACGCCCGCACTACTACCGGCTTCCTGTTCTGGGTGGCGTCTACCTGGCTATCTGAACTTTATTTTCATATCTGATGAATTCTAGATTCAAGTGTTTTTTTTGCACTGTGGGAAGGGTTACTACAACTATCCTAGGCAACGAGGCAAAGTGTCCTTGCCTCTATGACCCCCCCGCATCGTCGCCGCAGCGTCGACTCCTCTGATTCTTCCGTCCACGATCAACCGCAATCCAACATGCAAGATATAGAAAAGGGCGACAGAGACACTAGTAGTACTAGTTCGGGGGAGGCGCGAGTGGCATTCCCCATTCCTGCGGACCACGAGCTTCCAAGTTACACGTACCCAGGTCCAGCCGCGCAGGTGCCACCTTCCGGACACCGAGTGCAGTTGGGCGTCTTCCCAGGCATCAACATAACGCGCGAGGCGCCGTTCACGGACGCGGATGGCAAGTCGCCCGTGTTCCTAGGCTCTGCGATCCTGGAGGACGGCTCGGTGCACCCGTGCAAAATCGCGCCCAGCCTGCCCGGCGCGCCCTGCCGCGTACCGTTTGGTGGGGGCGAGCTCGAGCATCACGGGCGATACGACCTCCTCCCCTTCGTGCCGGAGCTGATGGAGTTCGTTGTCACCTCCCGTGGGCACGTGCCCCCCGGCAGACAGCCGGTCAAAGGCGGCTCCGAGTCTGGCCACGAACTGTATCACGCCGTTGCTGTAATCGACGGCGTCAAGGTTCCCGGAAAGGCGGGCTTCCACTTGGTACGCCCTCTCGCGTTTTTCATTGTGCACAGAAATAAATACTGAGTGCCTGCCTCGTCAGGGCGGGTGCAATGTTCCATTTGAGGTAGGGAACATATTGTGACCGAGAATATGAGATCTTGTAAGGACACGTCCGTCTACCATTTCTGCTTATTCCTGACGCCATGTGTTAGGTGTTGGAGACATTAAATCGTGACTATCGCGCAGCGAATAGCTGATCGAACTAGTCCGACTATACGACTCTCATAAAGTTAATATCTGTACGTATACATGACCGCGACCGGGCAGTGACTTTTGGAAGTTCTTTCCCGAATGATAGATGAAACAAAAGAGAAAGGCGTGGCCCCACTTTCGAAAATAAACATTATAGTTGGTCACTGGGTGCTGCCATGATGTCGTGTCGCTTCGAGGGGTAGCGGAAGGCGGAAGATTTGAGGTGTTCCAGTTCGTTGTCACTGAAATGGGGCGTCAGATTCAGTGTTTGACGCAGCGCTGGATGGAAATGACTTGACAGCGTGCACACAAGACAAGACCATTCAGGAAGATGCACCTCCGACGGAGTATCCCAACTCGGGCGTGGTTGTGCTTCGACTACTCTGCTGGTGAGTGTCGTGTGGCAAGAATAGCACAAATTGAAGAGCAGAGATAACGATGACGACGCGTCGTCCGCGGAAGAGGCTTCGTCTGTGAAAGAGTGGATTGATGTCCGGGCCTTCCATCCTTGAACAGACCTTTGCGTGGGCTTAGATGTGTTCCGTGAATAGGGCTGATGGTCGCCATACTAACGATACATCGTTCGCCGGATTCCCCCTTGGGCGCAAGTTTTCCAGCAGTTTTGGCGATGGTAGATACCGTCGAAGGGTAGTCTCTCTCGAGTTCAATTGATAAATTCTGTAAGGCCGTTCGTTAGCCGCAGAGAACAAATCAGGAACTCGTGGACGTGTCTGCCTTTTGTCAAGTGGTCAATGGTCGTTTAGGGATAGGAATCCTCTGCTTCCCCACCACCGGCAGTTGGTACCAACCACCAAACCCAGGCTTGGCATTCCTTCATGCCCACGTCTCTGAGCGGCCGGACCAAGCGGACCTCTCCCTTCCATGACGAGTCTCCAGGAACGCGTTCGACAAATGGAGGTATCCACTCCTCCTGTATTGTCTGCGGCACGACAAAACCTCCTCCTTGAGCGACGAGACGAGGCGATATTGACATGGAAGTAAGAAATGTGCCCAAGACGAGGTGAGAGGCGCCGATCGAGTACGCAGTGAATAGCAGTAGTCTCGTCAAAGTGAATAGAGTGGCCAGAGTTCCCGTGGGAGTGGGCAAGGCGAGGAGATGAGCACGCAGAGCGGCGACCGATTTGGCGTCTGATGGTGTCATCAATAATTTGGACAGCTATATGAGAGACTATCGCACAAACCCCCACCGGCCAGATCAAAGGCACGGGGGTACTGCGTCTGTGAGACTGAGACCTGCGCCCGCCTGAGACCCTTTGCCACCAGCCTCGATCGAACGCATCTGCATACGCACTGGGATGAGAATGCAAAGAGAGGGAAGGAGAATATCGACTTACCTCAGAGTATGCACGTAACATACTAGATCTTCTTCCAAACCCTATTCCTTCGAGGGTGCTCCTTTCCGCCTTTGAGCTCCTCGCCTTCCGATTTTGCGCAGTATATTTTGTGTACGAGATCAAGAAGGACGGTAGATCCAAGACCGCCAGAGAACCCTACAAGTAGGCTTCCGGATGGCTTGAGTGCACCTCGCCGCAATTTCCATTCTATGACGAAGATCGTTATACCGAATGGCGGATAACTAAGTTCCCGGTATTTGCTTTACATTTGACGCAAATCCTCGGCGTATCAGATTTGGGCTTCCCTGTGTGACCCTTTAAACGGATTCTCGAGAAAGCGAACGGAACAGCCCACTAAGCATGAGGACTTCTCCCTGCCTCAGAAACGGGATTCCCGCAAGATTCGGACATGATAGAGGGGTTAATCAAGTTTACTTCTGGGATGTGTTCGCTTCTCTTTCGAGTTCATTAATAAAGGACTCGGACGGGTACAAATTTGAAATCGTACCCTTCCTCCCTTGCACGCGATCGGAGGTCGCGTATCGGAGGGGAGGTGGGCACACCCCTTTTTCGCGTCTATTACGTAGACCGGGGTATGTCATACTTGTATATCGATTATCATATACAGGCTGGAGCCTGCGGGTCTACATTTGTGCGCGAAAGGAGGGGCGCAATAAAGGGAGGTCATAATAGTTTCCGAAATAATGTCATACGACAATATAGTCATGCACAGCTCATGCAAAGTTGCCACTCCACCGCTTCGCCTCATGACCACCACCGCCACTAGCCATAGTGTCACCACAATCTCTACACTCCCGAATTTCCCATTAACCTCAGCCATGCACGTTGTAGTCAGAAAAGCCCTAAGCCAGTCCCGAATCCACTGGTTCTTCGGATTTGTGAGACCGTTATGTGACGAGGATTTCGGTCGAACTCGTGAAGCGTCTCGCCATCCAAACCTTATACCGCTGTCCTGAAGAGTCTGCTGCTTAGAATTCTTGGGCACGGGTGGAGTCCTGCCCCCCGGCGGCCTTGCCGTTGACGAAATGTGCGTCGCAGCTGCGCGCGACGAGGATTAGTCTTCTCGCTGCTATCGTCCTCGATGTCGGATCGGCACCGTCAGATGTCTTCTCGAGAAATTCTTTTGTCAGGACTGCCTTCATCCATGAATTCCAGATGACCTGAACCTTCACGAGGTCATCTTTCAAGTTTGTCGTTTCATATAGGCCAGTGGCAGCCACGAGTTTGGGCGCCGCTGTTGCATATAATTGAACCGGGATGGACATGCGATTCGATAGTGGGGAAGTCATATAGGGATAGAGGGTAATGGTTAAAACAAATCCTCTAGGGGGGGGTCGCATAGGTGAATCGGGCGGAGGGGGCTTTTGTCGGTTTGTATCGGTATCTCCCGCATCTCCTCGCGTGGAAACGAGAGTGTATTTATAAACCTTCGCCTGTCGTTATGAAGGTAACTATACTATACAAATAATTAAGATATTACGCACATCAATGTCAGGGAGCCCGCGGGTGTTTCTGGCATTGTAGTACGCATCGATGATTCGGGTTTCGGGGGAGAAGTAGCCAATCATCCGCATCGAATGCCCTATGCAATGTGGGGACTCACTAGGTGGACATCAGCACATACAAAGGTAAAACGTAGAGGAAGAAACATACGACGGATGATGTTTGTAACGAGTATCGACATTCAAAGTAAATCGTTCCATGTTCCAGGCGAACTCGAGCCTATCAAGCTAAATGTCAAGGATTATTGTTGGATATCAGACTGAGAATGAGAATGAACTTTCCAGGGGTTCTTTCGTTGACCTTGGCAAACAATGAGCATTATCTAGGTATTTAGATCCATATGTGATCAGACAGCGCTTCGGAGTAACTTTGTCGACACGCTTCTTAGCCGGCTTTGGCATACTTGTTTTGATGATGCGTTGGGAGAGTGTCGTTTCAGCATTGGAGGGAGCATTGGAGGGAGAGGGATAGTATAAGCTGCTCTCACCATCAGGATCCATGGTTTGAGAGAAAGGATCAACAAGGGCTACTATCACGCGTATATCACGTGTTGTGGGATGCCAGTGCACGGTAGAGTACTAACAGTAACAGTACTAACATCGTTATGACAGGTTGTCCCGCCCAACATGACCGGCATGACTCTTATGGCGCACGTCGTTTCCAGCCAAGTTCGTTCAACCTGCTTTGGGCATGTGTTCATGATACGAAATATTTCGCTGCGGAAAAAGCTGAGCCCAGTCTTTCAGTCTTTCACGGAAGACAATGACACCGACGCTTTGAGTCTTGTCACAATCTGCAATTCGGAAACCTGAATCTATTGTGAATCCTTCGTCAAGAGTCACATAACGAAGAGACCTGTGCGTGGCGACAAGACCTGGCACGGTATCTGTATCCTCGATCAGAATTAAAGCTATGGACCTGTTGCCTGAGGAGCCTCCGTGCCAGACCCAGGTCTGGGTAAGTTGGGTCCTGGATTCATGCAAGGTGTCTGCTCTCGTTGAGCCTAACCTGCAATAGGGTGACCCGCCTGCCCTGGGCCCAGCGAGGCCTGGTCATTATGAACCCCTCAGGTATTTTTGGACTCGTCGGTATACACTCGATAAATTCGCGGCGGCAAAATTCAGCGACATAATGGAGATTCACGTGCCACTTGTTACAGTAACACAGGTTTCTCAGATTAAGTGCCTTTGCTACAGCTTCGCCGAACCGTTTCTGCGGTATCTCAACTCCAGCTTCTCACACGAATCTTTGAGCGCCCTTGCGAGGTAGTCGAAGTCGGAGATCTGGGATCCTATAAGCTTCATAGAGGACACGTGTTAAGAATTTACCTCGTTCCATACTTGCGCACTTGCCCTCACCCACCACCGGCCATTGTGTTGAAATACCGCAGCCGATACATGCCAACACTCTATCAGGTTATGTAGGAGGAACCCGAGTGTGTTGCCATTGTCTGGAATACTAGGTGCAAGCGGGAGTCCAACATTGACCATGTTCAGTTGTGAATTCACCGGTAGGGTCCAGCAGCGGTGTTCCGAGCAATTTGGAGAGTAGCTTTCCGCCAGAAAGCGCGAGCGTGTGGCAATAGTCGTTGATTTTTTGCTCACCGCCAAGCCAACTCACGAAGTCCAGGGCTGCCGATACTTCGAGTTAACATCGTGCCACGTGAAGCTAGCGGTGAATCTCAAGGATCGTACCTGGTTGGATACTCAGATAATGTGTGAAGTCGGTGGTACCGGTCCCCTAAAGTAACCACCAATCAGTAAACTGCCGGAGTGCGCACGCTATTGAGGCACTTGCATCCAAACATCTCCGCGAAATGTGATTCCCCATGAGTTTCTGGTGACTCATTCGGGGATATATAATTGTATGGAGTTGGGAAGGTAGACCGGATGAGGTGCTGGTTACTAAATGTTCTATAGGATGAACTCTTCAACTAATTGGTCCATATGAAGCGTACCGTTTGGGCACATAGAGAATGGCGCAAGCACGTTTGGCGTACAGCCACTTATGACAGTTCTGAGAGTGTTTAATTCAACACCTCTTTTGCGCACCGAGGAGAGGGTGACCCGTACAGATATCCAGAAGTCTGGGTCCGCTTCTTTCAGGTTGATGTTGGGTTCCTGCCCAACGCTATGTGCGGCGTCTACAACGGTCAAAATGCCCCTCTCGCGGCAGATGGCGACCATTTCTTTCCACGGAGATGAACGCCTGGATTGGAGACGATGCTGTCAATAACGGCAACAATCTTCAACTTCGTTCCATCGCCTATTTCGCGCTGCTTCGCCTGTACCTTGGAACTCAAAGTGTCGAGTGCACGCGAAAATTCTGCAAGACGGATGCGCGAGTGATCGGGAAGTTCAGTTGAAACACAGAAACAGAGGGATGCGGTGGTAAATCGCTGATATATTGGGCAGTCCGTTCCAAGGAAAGGAAGGTTGTCGTCGCGCTGCAACACAAGTGAGAAGCGTAGAAGTATGATTCGGTTGCCTCCTACCTGTGAGAATAATATCGCCCTTGTTCCACGCGAGGTTCCTGAGAACGGTGTTGGTTCCATGGGATGCATTGGGGACAAACACGATTTCTTCGGGCCCTGCGCCGACGAACTCGGCAATGCGGTGCCTGGCAGGTCTGAGGTATTCAGGAAGATGTAGTCTAATAAATCTGTCTATATTTTTCTCCATGAATGTGAAAGTGGCTTGGCTAGCAGCAGAGACCGGGATGGGAACAGAACCATAGGAACCTAAACACGCGAATGAGACCAAATCGCGGAAAATCGGAGGAGACCAACCATGGTTAAGATTCACATAATTAGACTCGAAGCCGAAATACTGCCGCAGCTGATGGCCAAACGCGGGTGGGGGCTCCAGAGGCGCTGTCATATGCATGCAAGAGTCAAACCGATGAGGCCACGACCTTCCCGCATGGGCCAATGGCAGAAACGTCAGCGAAAGTGAAGATCGGATCGTTTACATAAGCACTCTCGGACAGTCATGGTCTCTCATCCACACCTTCACCTCAAACCCCTTTCATTCCTATGGCACAGCTGTTGAACCTAAGAAATGCTGCTCCATTCTCCGTCATATCATTCTTTTTCGTTACTTCTTTTCCTCCGGCCTACAGCTTGAATTATCCAGTGATGTTCCGGGGGTCCTCGTAAAGGGTTCCGGTTAGTCCCACGACCCAAGCCAGTGCCATCTTTTCTAATTTCCTCCTTAGGTTTCCCAGACTTCGGAAATTATAGAGATATTGGCACTGTCAGCCGAGCAACTTTCATTAGGTTATTTTCTCTTGGCCTTGTTACGGTGGGTAGCCTGACAACCCTAACCCCACAGATGACCCAGACAGAAGAGCTATATTCGTTGGAGATATCCATGGCATGAAGTCGTCCCTGGAGTATGCTCTCTGTCGTGTTGGTCTTCAACTCTGACTTATTACCGGAGGCTAGTGATCTATTGAAACAAACCTCTTACAACGGAGATAAAGACACCCTCATTCATCTCGGTGATATTGTTGCAAAGGGTCCGCACGAGGGGTCTCTCTCGGTACTGTCTTTCATGAGTACACACAACATCACTGGCGTACGGGGAAACCATGACCAGATGGTCATCGAATGGCGTGCGTGGTTAAACTGGGTCCAGGATTTGGAGGCTGGCGCCGGTTCGCGGTGGCTCCTAGACCTCGAGGAGAAGTGGAAGCAGGGGAACGTCAGTGGGGAACCGGATGACGACGGAGATACGGAAGGCTGGGTAAGAACAATGCGAGATGGAAGAAAGGATCACAAGTGGTGGTCACGAGTCCCAAAGGGATGGAAGTTGTTTTCTGATCACTATCAGGTTGCTCGGTATGTTCTCGCTCCACTTTCGTCTTTCGGAATAGTCTGATAGAGCACAAGGGGACATGTCAAAGTCAGACTACAATTATCTCCGCTCCCTGCCGCTAGTGCTCCATCTCCCATCCAAACACGTCTTCTTAGTACACGGCGGACTCCTTCCGTATGACCCGATGCACTCTATAAGCTCAAAGCGCCAGCCGCTTGCACACTTACGAAACTCCCTTCGGCTGCCGTTGATGGTTAGCTCCATTGCGACGCGCTTCTGCAGGAAATCGGTCGCATCCTCAATGATATAA